>CM035429.1:131113688-131181188 GCA_020310875.1 Ceratopteris richardii | reverse complement strand
AAACAACGTCGTTGTCCCGTTCTCCTGATCAGTGCACCGATAATTGTAGCCATTTGGGAGCGACTCTTGACGCGAGTGGCGTTGTTGCAGAGGCTGAGGTATTGATGGCGGTAGAAATTCTGGAGAAATCCATCCAGAAGTGGCACCTGAAGCTAGCCCTGTCTCTAGTGGGTGTTCCATTGAGGCATTAGAGGCTTCCTCGAATAATATAGAGGGCAGTACTAGCCCAATCGCTAGCAACTGGTTGAAGAATGCTCCACGGAGAAGCACAAAGAGAGCAGACGAGAGAGAGAGAGAGAGAGAGAGAGAGAGAGAGAGAGAGAGAGAGAGAGAGAGAGAGAGAGAGAGAGAGAGAGAGAGATGGAAGCACAGATAGAGCTAGATGCCGACGCGCAAAGACAAGGGGAAGAGAGAGAGAGAGAGAGAGAGAGAGAGAGAGAGAGAGAGAGGATGTATAACTGATCGACGGTGGGGATGTCATGAGAGAAGAAGCGAAGCAGATTGTTGAAGATAGAGAAAAATGGATGTAGAAGTTGGACTTGAGAGAGAGGGAGATTAGGAGAAGGGTTTGGCAATAGAGAAAAACACAGAAGAGATGTGTGTGTGTGTGGGAGAGACAGAGAAAGAGAGAGAGAGAGAGATAGAGAGAGACATAACCGAATATTGTTACATACAGAATTTCGTTGTCAATCTGATCCAATAAAAGTGAATTAATCCATGAACATTATGGTTGTAATGACTTTAAATATTTACCTTTGGATTTATGTTGAATTCGTAAGGTTGACTTGATATTTAACATCTTTCTCTGTTCCAGATATGTCACTAGTATGCTAGATACAGCATGTTAAATTGCAATCAGTTCTTTCTGTTATTGCCTCACTATATACAATCAGTTTTCTTTTGTCTCACTATATGAAGTCCAAATTGAAAATTCTCCATTTGATGAGTATATTAATGTCTTTTTAATTTCTCCGTTAGAGAGATATAATCTTCATATTTTTCGTAATAATAACAATTTATAGTATACGATTACCTCCTATAGGTGAAACCTCATATTCACATGTGTACTTTAGTGTGTTCATGCTATCATAAACTTTACGTTTGATTCCACCATATCCTCGTCTTTGTGATGCCCTTTGTCTATTTTGAAACGCAAGACATGATCACATGAGGTTCCACACAACAATGCATTAAGACTGAGTTTGATTTCGGTATTCATGCACGAGGTCACAAGTTTATAAAAACCTTGGATTTTTCCTCCTGAGAAAAACACTAGTACGTCTCAAATCTTGTATATTGGTCCAAATCCAATGAACATTATAAAATGCAGGTTATTATCCCCATCTGTCATATGCTCAAAATTAAATCATCGAAAGATTTTGCATATTTCCACCAATGATGAATTTATCACCAATACACAGACTATGAAGTTTTTGCTCAAAGTAAGTTTTCCGAGCATCAATACATGGATCATAAATCTTATTAATTACATATATTGCTACCTTCTGTTTATGCGACTTTATAATATCTGAGAATAGAGTTTTTAATATTACTCTTTTTATTTCTTAATTACTCTCTTTCAAAGTGTGGCTCATCTAAATCTGTAGGTTTGAGCTACTCTTGGTATCCTTTATCTCTATTTGTAGGACCAAAAGGACTTATTTCCATTCAAGCTTTTGCATCTTCTAAAACTGAACACCCTAATTATATTTATCCAATTCTACTCCAATTATTTATAGCATATTGAGCACAATATTTATATCTTACCACTTTAGGAGGATCTACAAACAATCAGAGCACTGCTGGGATATGAGGAAAAAATACAAAGGAAAAATTTGCAAATATTGTTGAAGGAATGGTGGGCTAGAAAGCCGACAAGCCCACCAAATAGATGTGCAACATTCTTAAAAGGAAACAAAACAGAGAATCAATCCCCTTATTGCTAGACTCAAATGGCAATGTATGCAATACGAAAGACGGAAATATCAGATTCATTGAAGAACAATTTATGAAACTCATGGGGATCTCAACTCCTCTTTCCCCTCAGAGACACGAGTACATTGCGGCCATCTCTAGAGTATCCACTCATAGGATCCCACTCAACCTTCATGCCCTGCTCAATGCCCATATGTCGGAAAAGAAATTTATTAAAGTCATTGATGCCCTTCGCAGTGGGAAAAGCTCGGGGCAATGTGCTCACTAATGAGTTCTTTAAGTTCTTCAAGTTCTTCAAGTTGGTGATGTCCACCCCTCTTCATTTGGTATGGCAAGAGGCACTCGAGTTTCGTGCGCTTTTGACTTGTCTCAACAATGGCATCATCAAGTTAATCCACAAAAAGGGAAAAAGAATAGAATTATGAACTCGCATCCGATTATGATGCTACAAATGTGATATAAGATCATTACTAAAGTCATAACCAACAGAATTTCCTGTCATCTGAGAGTTTGGCTAAGCGAAGACTAAAAAGGTTTCATCAAAATCACGTCAATATTGAAAACCATAATTGATATTTGGGAAGGTCATGACTTCGCGGATGAGTAAAGAGAAGATGTTGTCTTCTTCAAGATCAACTATGAAAAACGTTACGAGAGGCTGGAATGGGACTATATTTCGCAATCTCTTAAAAATCTCTATTGGAGTCAGAAGTTCAGCAAGTTGATCTTGACCCTTTTGGGAAACACGTCGACTCAAGAATATTAATGAGTATAATATATATAATCACGCGACTGCCTGTTACTGAACACATAATAGAAGTGTATTCGAGCCTGGTGACGTAGTAACTTGCACCCAGAAACATTTTGGGCTCCTCGAAAAAGGCGTAAGCGCACACATGCTAAGCCCGGGATGTGAACAATGAAACGTGCTTTCGTTGATTGTCGTAAGTTCGTAACTGATAACGCGTAGAGACGATTCGCTGTCCTTTCCGACATCCGAACAGGATATAACCGACTCATAGCGCGCATTGTGGGGACCTTGGTACGACGACGGAGATCATTGATCCTGACATCGAGCTTGACATGCTACGGTCTGAGACTCAATCGTAACTCGTATAATGGGATTCTCTGCGTGACAGCAATTATTAACGATATCCCAGATTTGCTAAAGTAGCTTTAAACATGTCAAACTACTACGAATAATTTAGAACCGTCGGCATCAACTCTAAAAAAAAATAAAAGAGCGAGTGCGTTTCACATATTGGGAGTCAGTCTTATCAGAAAATACACCGACGTAAAGTTGTGGCATCGTACACAGCGTTTGAGTTCCTACTTTTCGGATATTTTTGATGCCTCTCAGGATTCAGGAGTCAAGAATCATAAGAAACAGAAGACCTTATCGGCAACATAAACTTACATGTCATGTAATGATATTCCATCTGTAATAGGCGAAATGTTCGATGAATATGTTTCGTACATGAGATCCATCACTACTGTACAGAGACTCGAGCCGAATTACACGTCTCGACAACCAAGGTCTATGGATTATGCGCGCACTCAAGGTCTATATACCATGCGCGCACCGATCACGCAGCACCACCGAAGAAATATTCGATCTAGAACATACAGCATCCTCGAAATGACGTCAAAGATCCAAGTTTCAGTAGCTTTCTGCATGAACTCCGCAGAAGCATAGGCAAAGATCCCACAGCTTTTGATTCCATGCTCTGAGTTACAGACAATGCGTAACTTATGAAGTTACCTACATTTTCGGGGTTACATGCGCTGTCGTCACAGGATATTGTTGAAACGCACATGCCCGTTTGGGCGGATACGAGAGAGAGAACATAACTTGTCATGTATATGCTTCCTCGTGTAGTGGGTATATGCTTCCTACGTTGCGTCCAAGAGGAACTAGATGAGTAGACATGTACATATACCTCAGGAAGCTGGCCTTTCCTTCCCACGATGCACTCGGTACTATTTGATACCTACTTCCCACGTTGCATCGGATATTATCCCCTCGTTACTTGTAGAGTCATTCAATGTGAAGTAGTCTACTGGAACTCTATAATTGACCTCGGCATCTGAGCAATATTATAGTCAGAGTTTTGTATCGAAGCATCGAACTTACATAAATTATTGTTGGCTTTGCAACAATAGTCCCAGCATTCTCCATTAGAAAACAAAATTGTATTCAAATGTTAAGGAAAATGTTCCAAGATATTGCTCTGTGTATCTTAGTACAAATGCGCATTAATATGCGTGCTCATACAGGTATCAATTTGGTTTCTAAAATCCATTTATATGCTTGTGGATACGCTTGTTCATATAGGTGTCAAAAAGGTTTCCAGAAAAGCCACTGATATGCGTGTGGATACGCTTGTTCATATATCTGTCAATATAACTTCCAAAAACGTCTAGGAGTTAGGATGAAAAAAGAAATAATCCTTTATTGCAGGCGTTTGGATGTATTGAAGAAAACCCAATTACAAAATCATAGAATGTAGCAATTTTCGCTATGTTCTTGAATCAATTTTTGGTAGTTCACTATGTTCTTGAATCAATGTTTGTTGGTTTCTAAATTGTTCATTGTATTGTACTCATAATGTGTAAACCACCTTGCAAGCTTGTCCATTGTTTCCTCTTCTGAGTCTTTAATTTCTAGATTGAGAGCATGGTTTCCATTAAAGAACCTTAGCATTCAAGACATGGGGCTTGCATCCCAAAGTAACACTTGATCTTTCTTCGTTCTTATGATCAAGTATCCTTTTACACGTTCATTCAGATTTCCCTTCTATTCTCATATTGTCCACCATTGCTTGACATTCCAATAGTTTCTGTCTAAGATAGATGTTGAAAATCAAATCTCAATTTAAGGAATGTTTTCAAACATTGACATATGGAAGTGGAGCAATGATTGAAGAGCATATTAGTTCATAGAATCAGTTATGAAGTTCCAGTAGCTTCCGTCAAATTCAAATTCAATTCATTAGCCACCAAAAAGCATGCGTACACTACTTCTTTTTTTAAATAAAGAAAGTTTGGCCTTAGCCTACTCTCTCGGACTTGTATTAATTAAAAGAAGAGTACAAGTGAAAGGGACTAGTGCCCACGGGATCCCGAAAATCCCACAAAGTAGGGGTAGCTTTTAGAGAGTTTAAATCACATTAGAAAGAATGTTAATCACCCTCTCATCACTCTCATACGGGGCCCACTTGAGTTCAATCTTCTTGTTGATTGAAAGGAGCACTTGATGATGCCTGAAGGAGGGGGGGGATTTTTTATAGTTAGCGATTCTTTTGCCGAGGAGGAGCAGCGATTTCTCAATCGACCACTCTTTGGGGGACTTGCCAAGGTTATAAGCACATCTTTCCCACTAGATCTTCCATAGGACCTCCCCTCTGATGGCATTCCAGAGAGTAGCAAAGCAGTCGATCCCTTCTCCTAGCAGAGCTTGTTTCCGACTAATATGTTTCTAAAGTCTAATTTTCTCTTCGACAATCTCCCAGAGCCTGTTGGATTTGGCATCTTCAATGGACCGGTAGCAGCACTTGCACCAAGGGGGCATGCCACAAATTTTTCTAGCCTCTAGGTTGGTCCAGATCCCACGATCAATAATTTTCCATAAGAGGAGCGTACCAAATAGCCATGAACTTAATGTCCCACCGCAGTTGCGTCCATGACAAGCACCACTTCTTGTTGATGCTAGCCTGATAATCAATGGTTTCTTTGATGTTGGAGATTTTTGTTAGGCAATTACCATTGTGCCATCTGAGTGCAAGTGGGCTTGCCATGTCGTGCCCCATGAGAAGATGAACTTTAGATTGGTCCCACGCAAGACATGTGCTTTACAAAGTATTCCATTCTTCATAGGTAATGTTGATGCTAGGGTCAATATCATCGAAGTCGATCCATTGGTTGGTGTCTTGTTTGCAGAGATGTTTCCATTTTTTGAAGCCTTTGTTCCATACCCTCTTGGCATTTTGAATGTTCCAAGATTCCACGATCCTGATGCCATGGATAAAACACTAGTTAGAGTCATGTTGTTGATACCGGCCGCCCACTTCCAATCTTCACTTATTCTTGTGAAGCTTTTGACTTTATTCCAACTGCTCCATAGTGAGCACACGCGATTAGAGCCTTTTGAGGAAACTGATATCAGGGAAAACAATAGGGTCAGAATGTCAAGATTCTTCATATTCAGGAATCCCATGAAAGTCAATGCGTTCTTCTTTCTAAAGATTAACTTGGCCCACGATGCCTCTCCGTTGCACCATGCGTTAATCATCCATTATGCTGCATGTTTGTTAGCAATGGACCCAATGTCCAAAATGCCAAGTCGCCCACTATCTCATTGGCTGGTGTAGATGGACCACTTGATTTTAGGCACCCACCTCTTGTTGTCGTCGCCCGTACAAACAAAGCTTTTGCAAATACTATCGAGTTTGGACAAGGCTTGCTCTTTCGGTCTCCAAGAGGAGAGGCAGTAGATGGTCAATAAAATGAGGAACGTGTTGATAACCATTGTGCGACTAGCCAGATTGATTTGCATACCACTCGAATAGTTTAATGTGCTTTCGAGTCTTGGCAGGACCCAATTCAACCGTTGTTCCATAGAGATGCCGAAACCCAAGGGAATCCCAAGAAGCCAAAAAATTGGACCTTGAGGAATGTTTTGACAGCCATGATTAGAGAAAAGGTGAGGCTCGGTTCTGACAATAGCTTTGAAGGCAGCCTTTAAGTGGTTGATTTTGGAACGAGAGGCTTCGCAGAAAATATCCAGGAACCTCCAAAACATCTCCAAGCTGGTACTATCATTGTGGACAAACACATTCATATCATCGGCAAAAAGTCTCATAGTGATCTAGCCATGGTCACGAGGAAATTGAAAGCCTTTGATATTACCTGCTTCCACTTGTTGTTCCACCAACTGACTAAACCCTTCCGTGGCAATGGCAAACAGAAGGGGAGCCAATGGACAACCTTGTGTAATCGATCTTCTAAGCTTGATGACCTTCGAAATTTGGCCGTTAACATTAATTTGAGTCGACGCATTTCCGAGAAGGGTCGAGATCATCTTGTTGAATTTCTGACTATATCCGAGATCTTTAAGTGACTGCATAATATGGTCCCATTCTAGCTTGGGGTAAGCTTATCAAAGTCGATCTTGAGGAAAACCACATCTTGTCTTGATTCATTTGCAAAGTCGAGACCTTCCCAAATATCTATAATGGGTTGCAAGATTGACATACCTTTGACGAAACCTTTTTGGTCCTCTCATAATCATGCTCTCAAATGGCTGGAAATTTTGTTGGCTATGAATTTGGCAATGATCTTATATCCCATTTGGAGCATCGTAATTAGACGCTGTCGGGAAGTTGCTTTCACAAAAGTTGAGGGACAAAGGTGGCATGAGGAGGATCCTTCTACTTGTAAATCTCCGTGGAGGCGCTCTGGTCACAATGACCAGCCCTCAAGAGCCAGGAAATTACAAGGTTTCAGAATCAGCTTCAGCTACCAAGGATGTCGATGCTTTTGCTTCAATCGCCAAATTTCCTACATGCATATTATGCAGAATAGAAATTAAAAATATACCTTTATACCTAAGGTGTCGCGCCGAACCTTCACATCAGGCTCACCAAATGTCGGGAAGTTGTGCACACACGGCTGGTGGATCAAGTCAACTGCTAAATCCTTTGGCACATGTAGGGTGATTAAGACAATCTCAAGTGAATTCGGTATATTTTTCTTTAGTCAATCGTAAATAAAGTTTTAAAGTACTGAAAAATCTAAGAAATAACTAATAGGTAATTGTAACACTTTATACTTCTAAGAACTGTATGGCTGAGCTTCTCTATACCTATCAATAGCTTCTTGAGGAGAAGGTAAAATTAAGGTTTCTTCAGTTATGTTTTCTTTTATAATTTCGTCTTCTTGGTTTTCAATATGTTGTGGTTGTATACATCTAATTAGAGGTGGTGGATATGAATCTGCACTGTCTTGAGGCTTGGGAGATACGATCGAAAATAACGCTAAAAACCTAGTAAGACAATAATCATGAGATACTGATATTAAAAATTCGTGTGTAATAATGTCCTTAACTACTTCTACTTCAACTTCTAGAGTTGCGTTACTTTGCAATTCAACTGAATGTTCAGAAGACATCGACAATAAAGATAATGGAAATAATAATTAAACTAATGCTAATAACAAAAATAGAGGTTTATATCAGATTGACAGATCTCTGGATTGTTGAATTCTTCATTTTTTTTTTGAACTGCTCTTTGAACACTTCTTCTTTTAATGTCTGCAAGAAAACATAAAAAACTATAAAAATACCTCAATAAAACATTTTCATTCAAATACGCTTCACATGCTAAAAAATATTCATACATATATTACATATGCCTATAAGTTCATGCTATTATGCATATTAATACACACTCTAATGCACATACATAAATTCATGTTCATAATCATTTATGTATATGCACACTCATTCATGCATTTACTTCATTACCTCTATACACACATACTTGTTTCATGCATACACTTCTCATACTTATATATCCCAACATATTCATGCATGACATGTACATATGAAGCACATACATGTTCTCTAATACGTTCATTTATATTATATCTATACATGTTTATAGATCCATACTTATATAGGATTAAGCTTAGATACACATGCATATGCCCATGCATTCATTAAAGCATTTACATGCATGCTTAATTGAAGTTAAAACACATGATAACATACATTTGTAAACTTGAACTTAAGCTTAACATAAAATAACTCACTCTTTTATGCATTTACTTATGTATACATGCATTCATAACATCCATACTCTAACTTAATTTCGCTTGGACAGTATCACTCTTTCATAAACTAACATCAACATATGCTAATCTATTGTTCAAAAACTCATGTTAATACTTTTTCTATCACATATATATATACTTATTTATATATACGCATGTTAACACTAGGTTCATGGCAAACATGCATTTGCATTAACACATGCATTTAAATGTTCACATTTATGCAGACATATGAGCACATACATTCTAATGCATCCATGCATATGTATGATGACTCATACACATAAGCATAAACATATATAAGTAACCATCTATAACTATATGCTTACATTGAAATTAGAAAATTAAATGAATTATTGATAAAATATTTTATATAAGGATACCATAGAATATTCTCTCTCTATCTTTCTGTCATTCTATCTTTCTTTCTATCTCTTTGTAACTTCATTTAACTCTTTTTTTCTCCATCTCGAACTCTCTCTCTCTCTCTCTAACTTCATTTAACTCTTTTTTTCTCCATGTCTAACTCTCTCTCTTTCTCTCTCTCTCTCTCTCTCTCTCTCTCTCTCTCTCTCTCTCTCTCTCTCTCTCTCTCTTGGTGGTGCTGCCTCGTGCAGCCTACTGGGAGGGAAGGAGGGAGAAAAATTAACAAATAAAAATATCACTCTCTAGTATCTCTCTGAATAGGCCTACAACGGTGCTCTTCTTTTGCCACATCTCTTTGTGAGTAGCTACTATCTCCTGATCGAGATGTCCCCAAACATTTGACATGTCAAATACAGACTTCGAACACACGGGACAGGAATACTGATAATGTGATTGCATTTCATCTAAGCAGTGAGAATGCATCATATGCCCACAACGCATGACACTAATAGCCTTCAAAGAATCAAATAGATACTCATAGCATATTGGAGAATTCAGCTCCATCGACTTCTCCACACATATGTGCTTGTTTTGCGGAGAGAGTGAATAACAACATCCACATTTTTCACAATGGAAAAAATTTTATTTACCACCAACCCGGTAAATACCACATTTATCGCAGTGGAATTGCTGCTTTGATATGTCATCATCAAAAAACTTGCATTTACTGTAGAAGTATTCTCCCATGTAGACTCCACAATTCTAGTAGAATTGTTGAACATCTTGCTCACTCTCATAGATTGATCAGATGACCTTGGCGACATTCTGTCGCACTAATGTATGGCGGTCCCAACTTCCACTCCCTGAAGACTCCACTTCGTTGTGACAATGTCGACAACCAAAAATATCGTTACAGCAAGGTGCTTGAATCTTCCACTTTCTTTGATAATGTTGACAGCCATACAGGAAACTTCCTTTCTCAGATGACGTCACAGAGTGATCCTCCTCGTCTTCCTCAGGATTCGGTTTGAGAAGGAAAGATAAACCTAGTAAGAAGGCTGTCTCCATTATCCAGTGCATGTAAGTAACAGTTATAAATGAGAAATACTCAAGTATGCTCGCATGCACGCTCATCAATAGGCGCATGCACATACATAGGTTGACGGTATGCAGAAGGAGAAGTTAAGAAGCCTGAGAAAAGCTTGAGCGGGGTACAAACATAAATGCTCGCAGAATACGTTTTACAATAAAGTACAGACACGAAAGGGAAGGACAACAATAAGCATCAGATAGAACTTAAACCGTAGTTAAGCGTGAAAATTATAAGACTCAGAAGTTACAAAGCCCAAAATTTGTATGCATAAGTCACACTTAAGGCCTTAAAGCTTTAACAATGGATGCAAGTCGCTTTAGGTCCTACAGAACGAGGGGAAAAGGAGGTATTCCTCTCTCTATAGTCTAGGTGCATTCAACAGTCAAGGGAAGACAAAAGAAGACTAGAAAATACAAAGAAAATAATACCTGCAAGAAAACATTAAAAAAAAACTAGAGCACATCACACATATATATACATACACAACACCTTTGTAAACCATTCCTTTGATTTTAACTTTATTCTTCATGCACACTTTTGCCCACCCATATTTACCACACTTTTCATTTTACTTTAACGACTTTAATTACAGTTCATTTCTACTCCTCTCTTTTCATCTATATCAACTCACACCATTCTTTTCTTTTAACCAAATTTATTTACTTTAAGTGCAGATCTTTTATGATCCACTCTTTACACACTTTAATTCCACATCTTTTATGAACCATTCTTTAAATTCATACTCACACACACCACTAATTAATTATCCATTTAATTTATCATTTTATTTTAATTTGCCTAATTTTCTTAATTTAATAATTCATTTAAATTAAGCTTAGTTTAAGGTTTTAATTAACTAAATACCTTAGAATTTATATTCACAAATATGATTAAAATAACTTATTAAATCATATTTTAATTTTTATTCATCAATGTTCAATTTATAGATTAATTTAATTAAATGCCTATTATTTTAACCCTTAAACATACTAACAACCCTTAAAAACCTACTTGAAACCCATCAGAAAACCATTGAAACCCTTTGGAAACCTAGCTTTAACCTTAACATTAACCAAGAATTAATGTTCTTAACTTAACTGCACATAAATAAATGTAAACCTAGGATTATAAACCCATGTTTGAATCTTTAAATGGCTCAAACACACATTAAATGAGCAGTTTATGGTAAACCGTAATATGACCATATGTTTTTTCCATCAATTTGTACCTGCAAACACTTACAAAGAGATAAGTTCCAAACAAAACATTGTAATAAAGGGATTAGAGTTAACCAATAAACATGTTTTAACTTTTTTGGATATCGATTGGAAAGTGGAAAACTTTCCGACAACGCTAGTTCTCAATTCTGCTCTTTTCCCCTTTTTTGTGTCTTAATTTGATGATGCCATTGTTGAGACAAGTCGGAAGTGCACCGAACTCGAGAGCCTCTTCCTAGACCAGACAAAGAGGAGTGGCAACCACCAACTTGAAGGACTTAAAGAACTCATTAGTGAGCCCGTCCGGCCCCGGGTATTTGCCACTTGGGAGGGCATCAATGACTCCCATGATTTCTTCCTTTGAGATAGGGGCATCAAGCAAGGAACGTAGCTTGTGTGGGATCCTATGAGAGGATACCCTAGATATGGCTGCCATGCAATCTTGTTTATGATAGGAGAGGGGGGTCGAGATCCCTAATAGTCTTGTAAAGTGCTCTTAAATGATCCTAAAATTTTCTTCTTTTGTATTGCATACATCACCATTTGGGTCTAGCAATAAGGGAATTGATTCTCTATTTTGTTTCCTTTTCAGGATGCGGCACATCTCTTTGGTGGGTTTGTCGGCTTTGCCAGCCCACCACTCCTTAAAGAATATTTGCAAAGTTCTCCTTTGTATTTCTTCCTCATATCTTAGCAGCACTCTATGTTTTCATAGACTCTATGGGATTGAGTTTTTCCTTTGCTCACTTCCTCCTCAAGTCTCTAGAGTATACCTACACTACTTGGGGCTAGTTTCCTACATTGTAGTAAAACTCTACTTTCAATTTCAGCATCTAAAGAAATCGTGTCCATGTAAACACATGTATTGCACTGCAATTCTCTTTATCTTAATGTCTTCAACTCCAAAAACACAGGGCCCAAACTTGGTTGGCTAATTTATTTGTTAAGTTTACACACCTCTATCTACATGTCTACTGGATATCCAATTGTATCTATTTGAAGTAAAACGTTTTTATTTCGATTGTATTTAACTTTGTAAACTATAGATTGATTGCATTGAGCATATAGCTCGGTAGATCATAAGGTCTAAAGGAAGTGTAAGAAAGCAAAATTCCATCATCCTTTTAGCCGTAGAGAAAAATCCAAAACACAAAACCTACGACTTTGTGAAGGTGCCTAGTGTAGGACATCCATGTTCCAAAGTGACATTGGAGTTTTTGCATCTTCTCCCACTAGTATTGTGAGTGAATTTCAAAGTTTACGAAAACAAAAGTAATTCATTTAAAGGACTTGGAGGTGATGGGAAAATGTATGTTGTCCCTATGCAGCTTGAAGCATGAATTGCCTCCAATATATGTTCATAGAAAACAAACAATATTCAAAGTTCCTATGGAATGAACTAGAGAGTGTCGACACATTCAAAATATAATATAAGATCCTTTAAATAAAATTTATCCTACTCCAAAAACTTGTTCCTACTTTGACAACCAATGCCTCCATGACATACTACTTACAACCTTCAATAGACATGGACACAGACAACATTGTTCACTCTAGAATCAATTTCTATTCAAATATGAAAAAATTGGCCTTGATATTTGAGATAAATTTAGATATCAATAATAGCTTTGGAGAAAACTAAATATGAGAGGAAGTAGATACTAAATAAAGTAAGATCTCTATTCATCACTCAAAGCTATCTAGCTCCTAGACATAGAAATCTGGGTGTGAGATATTGCTATCAAAAGTAAGAAGAGAATCCTTAAGCAAGAAAGAGCCTGGCATAGCAAGGAATTTATTGCCTTATTTCAATCCTGAAATGGATAACGCATGCAAGATCTCACAAATTCAAAGTAGACTTTGTGTTTGAATAACTTTTAAAAGATTCCCTAAATGATAGGGAACTCTTTTCCTATAACGTAGCATTTATCATACCTAAGTATAATAGATGATTGATTTGAGAGTCGTCAGGGCATTCAAATTCAAATTTGAACATGAATACTCATGTTTGGATCCTTGTTTGACATTGCTTCAGGTCTCATGAATTCAATAGGTTCATATTCTCCTAAGGTTGGATCTTGAATTTCAACACCACCCCTCAAGCTTCAACCCTCAAGTCTTCAACCTACCTCCATCATTCCTATGCCTCTTTTGAATTTATTTAGCTTGTTTGATTCAAACTCTTTGGTGAAAATGTGGATCCTTTGTACTTATGTACTAAAACTCTACCTTCTTAGCTCGCACGTTCTCTCTGATGTGGAGGTAATGTACCTTTGTGTGGTGGCTTCTAGCATTGAATTATGGAATGGGTAGATATGCACACATTACTCATGTTGTGACACATGATTGAACATTTTTTCACCAAGAAAATCAATTCAATCATAAGCTTATTCAACCACATGAGATCACATGTAACTTATGGTAGTTCTTGATATTCAAATTTCATGGAAGATAAGGCAAGTGTTGGTTGCTTCGTTGCCATGCATGAGATGATCTTCTCACAAGCATCACTGGATATCCACTTGTACTCCTATTTTGTTTGGATGAAGCCGAATCAGAATTTGTATTTTGCTTTAATTGAAAATCATCCTTAGAAGGATATAATAGACCTTCATCCAAAGTATGCTTGAAATATTGTGTTACTCTGCAAGCTTCCAATAAATGAGGAACCCTAAAATCTATATAAATTGAGATAGGATACTAATTGTATATGCTAGGTTAGGCCTTGTGATAGTGGGATAATCCAAAGAGCCTAATATTGACCTATATAAGAGTGCATTTTGAACATAAAAACATTCCATTGAAGTCAATATCATATTTACCTCCATTAGGTTACTCAATGATCTAGATTATGCTTATGTATGAATTCTACTACTGAGAAATAACTTAGATGTCCAAGGTATGAGATTTTGAAATCCTTTCCAAGCCTTTCTTTGATGTCTTTGATGCCTTATTCATGACCATCTCCAATAATCAAGTCATCTATACACACACATCAAATACACATGTGTGACCTTCTCGTTTGTAGAATAATGATCAATCAAATTTGGTTTGGTTGTATCCACAACTCATCACGTAGTCTACAAGATTTTGTTTCCATATCATTAGAGATTGCTTGAGATCATATCATTCCTACTTTGAACTCCAAACATAATCATGTCTAATTTTATTTTCAAAGCCTATTAGTTGGTTCACGTAAACTACCTCCTTAAGTTCTCAGTTGAGAAAATCATTCTTCATTTCACGTTGATACATCTTTCAATGCTTGCTAGCTATAATAGCAATGATTGTTGGGATGGTATTCACCTTGTGCACATGAATAAAGGTCCCTTCATAATCCACTTTATATATTTGTGGAAAGACTTTAGCTACATGCCCATCTTTATACCTAGGAATGCTACCATCTCAATGCACCTTTACCTTTTGGAATGACCTTCATTTATTTATTTCTTGGCACTAATGAACAAGTGTGATTATCTTCCAAAGCCTTGATCTCCTCCTACAAAGGCTCTTGCCATTACATACATGTATTTCCTTCTTCAAATCATGTGGGTTATTCAAGAGCTTTACTCATATATGCATAGTATCTAGTCATGAGTGAATGATAAGTAACTCTTTAAATTAGATACATTACCCTATTAGGCCTTATTATTTCACTATCCCATTGATTTTTCCTTCATCTTCTTCTATCTCTAGGATATTGGTTTAATGGGAAGGGGGGGGGGGGGGCACATATGAGTTGTTGTGTATCCTCTTGACTATAAGGCCTTATTATTTCACTATTCCATTGATTTTGGCCTCATCTTCTTCTATCTATGAGAGGATTTTGGTTTAATGGGGGCCACATTAGAGTTCTCGTGTATCCACATTTGCCCTTAGTTTCTTCAAAATGTGCGCATAAGGGAGGGTTCAGTTGGACCTTCCATAACACTTCAAAAGTCTTAATAAAAATACTCTTTTGCAACCTACATTTAGCTTTTGATGCAAAACATTTATAGAAAACCCACTTGTGAACTACTTAGGCATCGATGTCCTTGGCTACTTATGCACTATGGGATGTCTTATATATGCATGCAACACAAGGCCTTGTATACAGTATATAGTCTCCTAGTTGAGTCGATTCATGCATAGCCCTGGCACTAAGCATTGGCAAGCACTGAAATGTGTGTTTAGTTATCTCCAAGGCACTTTGAGCTTAGGTCTCTTTTATGGTAGAGATATTCAGCCATACTTGCATGCTTTTACAAATAGTGATTGGGCTGGTTGTTATGATACTTGTGTGTCCACTAGTGGTAATTGGTTTGTACTTGGAGACTCATGCATATCTTGGTTGAGTAAGAAGCAACCTACAGTGGCGACATCGAGTTGTGAAGCTGAGTACAGTGTAATTTTCATAGCTACAGTGGAGTGTATATGGATGAGACATCTATTGATGGATCTTTGCATGGAGATTGATGCTGCTACATATATTCTCACTAATAGTTAGAGTGCATTGGATGTTGCATGAAACCCAATGTTTCATGCACAGACCAAACATATTGAGATGCATTATCACTATGTGAGAGAGCGCATTCATGTAGGAGATATTGATTTGGTATATGGGCCTACATAAGGTAATGTGGCGGACATATTCACCATAGCTCTTCCACAGGAAAAGTTTGAAGATTTTCGCAAAGCTTTAGGCTTGTTACCTTGTGGGGGCTGATATGTCACTCCCTCTATGTGTTCACATGATTTGCTCTAAGGGGTTTTGTTACACTTATGTGTTCCTCGAGTAGCTTTGATGTGAACCTTTTCCCTATACATGGGCACTTTCTACTCTAGTGTTGGCTAGAGGTTTCTTCCCTATGTTACCACATAATTCATACTCTCATATGTGGTGGTACTTTGTACTTAGAGATATTATTCAACTCTTAATTTAGTTCAATTCATTGTCAATAGAGAGACCTATTCTAGCCATGGCCTTCTCCCTGTTTCTTGCTGCATTTGTGCACCTTGTGTGTGCTTCTCGTGTGTCTCTTGCACTTCTACACAACCCAACAATAGAAACTATCTCTTGTAATAGTTAAAATGTAAATCACAGAACGGTAAAAGGGAGAGGGGAATCTCCTGATTTTGTTAGGTTCCAATCAAGCATCTAAACTTAGAGAAATCACTTAGATGAGATTCCCCTAACTTGAAAGAACTTTTAGGTGGAATCTCCCTCAAAGTTTGAATTCAAATTGCTCTATATAACCACATGAGAAGTGTCACAAAGGAGAGCCGAGTTTTAGCTACGTTTGGAGGAAGTTTTGAGCAATTATCAAGTCAATAGTGAGGCACACATTATGCTCCGCCTTGGCAAGCTTCATGTCCACTCAATCCATGTACCATATGTGCAATATAAATTGATATTTCAACCACATTTTGGAGTTCTCTTCATATACTCCTTCAGGTCAATTTTCACACGTTCAATCAACTTTGATAATTTATTTCTTTTTGTGAACTTATTATTTTGATGAGATTTAAATTGGTATAGGTAGATTGATACTTCTTTTGCTTCATCTCAATTTTCATTATATATGGTTCACTATTCTATGAGCTACATCTATTTGAATTGTCCTATGTATGCAAGAAGAGTGTTCCAGAAAAGTGGGCATGACACCCCCATCTTCCTACATTGATTTCTCTCAATATACTCTATTAAAATTCATAAAATTTGTTGCTTTAGGTTAATCATGTATCTAATTGAAAGTGTGCAAAGTAACTCTCATCAATTCTTAGCAAGCTGAGAGCTCTGAGTGAAATTCTAGAGTGCTTTCCATCCCAAAATACTAACGTTTTTATCATCTATTTTGTATCAAGTCATTTATTTTGATGAATCAATTTGAGATTGATATCTGAAAGTGCTAATAAGGTATTAATGCATCATTAGCAAGCCCAAGTTGTCCTATTCGCATCTTTGAAGTTACTTTGGTAGATATAGAGCAAGTTTTTGCAACATTAGACTCATCCTTGGACTGTGTCAACCATCTCTTCTCATAGACATTGGCAATGAATGATTTCACAATGTGAGGGCCATAGAAGAGATATAATATGAGCTCAATAATCCATACAAATTCCTATGAAATCTTTGCTATGTCATCCTCCATCCAAGCAACTAGATAGTCCTCTTTTTATAGCCTTTCTTTGGAGCAAACATTCAAGTTTGAGTTTAAATATTTACCTAAAGGTGTTCCAAGTTTTCAGACTTGATATATATATATATATATATATATATATATATATATATATATATATATATATATATATATATATATATATATATATATATATATATATATATCTTCCCTGCATCTTTTTCCCTACCACCCCCGCTGACCACTCCACCCGCCACCCCCCAGAGCCCCCACTCTCTACCTTCTCTCTCTCTCTCTCTCTCTCTCTCTCTCTCTCTCTCTCTCTCTCTCTCTCTCTCTCTCTCTCTCTCTCTCTCTCTCTCTCTCTCTCTCTCTCTCTCTCTCTCTCTTTCTCTCTTTGTCCCCCCGCTATCCCCGCCCCCAGTCCCTCCCTCCCGCGCCACGCTAGTGCCTCTCTCCTCCACCCACAGAGCCAGCAACCCCCACCCTGCACGCACTTCCCCCCACCCTCCGCCTATTCTCTCCCTCTCTCTCTCTCTTCCCGCGCAACCCCCACCCCAGTCCTTCTCTCCCCTGCCCCGCCAGTCCCTCCCTCCCCCACCCGTAGAGCCCGGAAATGCCCTTCCCCCCTCTCTCCCTCCACCACCCCCACTATCCCCCGCCACAACGCTTCTCCTCCCCCCTTTTCAGTTGTTTTGTGCATGACATGTGCCCACGAATTTGATGCATTTTCACAGTCTGGACTCTATTCCAATCATCAAGACATTGGGCCACGATATGCTGGAGTACTACTTGGCTTATCAAATACTACTAGAGTTCTTGCAGGTGTTCTTGGCACAGTTGGTACGGGTTACATTCTCCACCATGATTCCTGGGATGATGTTCCAAGGTGGCAGTTGAACTTTATCTCTGTGGAACTCTAATATGGAACCCATTTGCCACTAGAGAACAGATTTTTGATTAAAAATATTTGAGCAGTCTCATCGCAATGAGAGGCCATAGAATTCTTTTGTAATGTTTAAAAGAGTTATACCTCCCCTCCTTGTTCATGAAGAGCGCAAACGAATTATACAGTGCATAATCTATACATACATGTCTCTCGCAGCTGAGTCAAGTTACCTCCCCCTCCATCCCCCTCATCGTTTCCCCCACAACCCCCACACCCACCCCCTACACCATCTCCACCACCCCCTTCACTCCCTCATCTTTTCCCCCACAACCCCCACACCCACCCACACCACCATCTCCACCGTCCCCCTCCATCTTCCTCATCTTTTTCCCCACAACCCCCACACCCACCCACACCACCATCTCCACCGTCCCCCTCCATCCCACTCATCTTTTTCCCCACAATCCCCACACCCACCCCCACCACCATCTCCACCACCCCCTCATCTTTTCCCCCACAACAGCCACACCCACCCCCACCACCAACTCCACCCCACCCCCACCACCATCTCCACCACCCCCTCCACTCCCTCATCTTTTCCCCCACAACCCCCACACCCACCCACATCACTATCTCCACCGTCCCCCTGCATCCCCCCTCATCTTACTCCCCACAACCCCCACACCCACCCAAACCACCATCTCCACTGTCCCCCTCCATCCCCCTCATCTTTTTCCCCACAACCCCCACACCCACCCCACCACCATCTCCACCACCCCCTCCACCCCTCATCTTTTCCCCCACAACACCCACACCCACCCCCACCACCCCCACCACCCCACCCACACCACCATCTCCACTGTCCCCCTCCATCTCCCTCATCTTTTTCCCCACAACCCCCACACCCACCTAGACCACCATCTCCACCGTCCCCCACCATCCCCCTCATCTTTTTCTCCACAACCCCCACACCCACCCCCACCACCATCTCCACCACTCCCTCATCATTTCCCTCACAACACCCTCACCCACCCCCACCACCAACTCCAACCCACCCCCACCACCATCTCCACCACCCCCTCCACTCGCTCATCTTTTCCCCCACAACCCCCACACCCACCCACACAACCATCTCCACTGTCCCCCTCCATCCCCCTCATCTTTTTGCCCACAACCCCCACACCCACCCACACCACCATCTCCACCCTCCCCCTCCATGCCCCTCATCATTTTCCCCACAACCCCCACACCCACCCCCACCACCATCTCCACCAGCCCCTCCACCCCTCATCTTTTCCCCCACCACTCCCTCATCTTTTCCCCCACCATCCCCTCATTTTGCCCCACACCCACCTCATTCTTTCCCCCCTCCAACTCCACTACCTCCGCTCCCATCCTCTCTCCACACCCATGCTTGATAAAGTTCAGATGACTCTCCCAAGAGAATTCAATTAGCTCCTCACATGTGACATAACATTAGGAAAAAAAGTGAACCCTGCATGGGCCTTGTAAGGATTCCTAATTTTTAGGGATTAAGCTTAATCTTGTACTTTGTTAAGGGGACAAAGTGCATTTAATAGAGCACTTTTTGGTAGGCTGAAGTAGGCTTTTTTTTAGGCTGAGCTAGGACCTTCTCTCTCTTCTGCACATAGAGAGAGAGAAAAACCACTTTCCACCTCATCAAATCCGTCCATCTTTATGAATAAAAAAATGAGTTTTCTGAAAAAGTCTCTTTTTCAGCTATTCTTTATTCAAAATGGCCCATACTTTTATGTATATGTCAGAACTTAATTTTTTTAGACTTATTTTTATAAAAAATACTTAAAAAACATACTTTTTTCAAAATCCCTCCAAAAGTTAAGTGCCACATCATCAAACTCGTAACTTTGGTTGCCCCAAAACATGAATTTTTGAAAAAAAACTCATTTTCCCTCTAACATACTGAAAAAAGTCATTTTGACCTATCCACATACCAAAACACACTTTTTTTCTTGCACATAGCTACTGTACTAGCCATTCCAGCCATCTCTGTGCTTCTTCCCATTCGGTGCTGGAGTTTTGGAACATCATGGTGCTCACATGTATTACGAACATGACACCAGCACCAGCGCGTGCTCCTCACTCAAAGAGTGTACATGTTCGTGTTCCTACAGAATTTGCACCAACAACTAGAGGTAGCAATGACATAGATTCTCAAAATGCACGACGTGCAGCTGGAGAGAAGAATATTGATCTTTGGGTCCATGGTGCTTTGTATCCCTTGGATCCAATGGCTAATGTTCACCCTAGATTCCATACTATCTCCACATTTCTACAATTCCTTGGTTCCGGTGAAGATGGACTCCTAGGCTATTGCAAGCGATTGTCTAACCATTCTACATCTATAGCAAATTATTGGATGCAACAATGTCATCACAACCATTTCAGGATACACAGTTTAGAGAGTGCTATACACACTTTAGAAAGTGCTATCAAATCTTTGGATGAGCACAATAATAGTCTCAAACAAGATGTGGAAGAAAAGGAGAGCACAATTACAAAGTTGAAAGCCAATCTTACACAACTAAAAGAGACTCCACTTGGGATGAGATTTAGGAAACGACCATTATCATCCTTTCAAGCTCTTTCAACTGGTGGTGGAGCACGGAAGCGACGTGTTTACGCACTTAGGTATGTATTTCCTTTGTTTAGTTATGTTAAAAGACTTTTAGATTGAGATTCTTATTGTGCAGGTCATTTGTTGAAGATGCGAGTGCTTCCTCAACAATGGAGGATCAATTGAACTTTCTGAATTCTTGTCTTAGCAACAAACATGTGCTTATGATCTTGGAGTCACCAATAGGAAATCACATCAAAACCCAAGTGATTAAAGATTTTGCAGGCAACTTAGAAGATATTATTAGTCCTAGTGAGGTACAGATGGTATGTGATGAAGCAGGTGTTAGTACTAGAGCGTACACTGCATTGTACAATCTTTTGAAGCAGGCTCTACAAAACAAAGGTATTTTCCAGAGCATTTTTCCATGCCCTTACAAGGTATCTGTGAGGAAGAAGATAACCAATGAGGATGTAGCCAATACTCTTGGCAATTACCTGCATATAGAAGATGTTATGCCTGCATCCATTTATCATTCATCTACATCAAAGAAAGAGTTGAAAAACACATCTAGACAGGGATTCATCTACACAAAGTACAACAACATATTTGTCAATTTGGAGAGGCTCCAAAAGGAAATGGTTAAATTTTACAAATCCACACTTCAAGGTATATCCATTGTTTTGATAATGACATTCATAGTATTTTTAATAATATAAGGTTTGTTATTTGATGTAGATTTTGGTTCCAAACTCAAGTTTGTATTGAAGCTAGACGAATGTCAAATCATAAAGGGACGCCGTATGGAGAGACTTAGTGTGACACTCATGAACGAAGCTATGGCCCATGCTATTATTGATGATAGTGAAGAATCTACCCATCACTTTACATATAGTGTCCAATTAGAGAAAGATATATGGTGGTTAGGTGCTATTGAAGTACCTAAATAATCCAATGATGTTCTTACATGGATTTTCAATAGGATCCCATGGATCACAGAGGTGATAACTTCTCAAATTCATGGTTCCAAAATCAATGTAGAAAGCCTTGGTGATTTTGAAGTAGAGTGGCACTTAGGTGGAGACTTAAAGACTATCAAATGCATGTTAGGGTGCAAACAAGGTGCATCTACTCTCTATCCTTGTCCATATTGTACACGAGGTTATAAACGAACAAAGAGAAAACAAAACAACATAGATGATTTAGTTGATGACACAGGTGCAACTCCATCTGCTGAATGGGATACACCTTTAATGAGGTGTCCCATGTTAGGTACACCTAATCGTGACATGTCAGATAAGGATTGGAATCCCATTATTCCATTCCCTTTAGTCAATGTCCACTTTTGCACCTTGCATGCCTTTATGAGAATTTTTGATAGACTATTGAAGCTCCATATAGAATACGCATTTGCCATGAAGCCAGTTGATAAATCTATTCAAGCTATAAAGAAATTGGAGGAACTTCTTAATTCAATTGGTTGTCATGGTGGAAATGTAACCCTAGTTGTTAAGAAAGTTGGAGAATCTCAAGATAGCTTGCAACAAGTGTCAATGACAGGGAATAAAGCAAGACATTTTTTTAGAAGAGGTACTAGCACTCAAAATAATGAACGTTATGAGCTGTGGAAAGACCTATGCATGATCACAACAGACAATGACTCTCAAGTTGATCTTTGTAATAAGAGAAAGAAAGTTTGGTCGAGCTTTGATAAGGTTGTAGGCTTAATGGGTCTGACTAGGTCTAGTGCTATTCAACGTCAAATGTTTCAAGAAACATTAGTGGAGTTCACCAAGTGTTTCATTCAATGTTGGGGAGAGAGCAATATAACACACTACATTGTAAGTGTAATCTTCTTCTACAAGTGTTCATTGCACTTACCTTTTTCCAATGTACTTAACAATTTTTAGCATATTTTGTTTGCACATGGAGCTTTTTTCATGCATCGATATGGGTCATTAGAGATTTTCAGTACCCAAGGAATGGAAAAGTCACACTACAAAGCGAGGGGTGTCTACTTCAAAAACACCCGACATGGTGGTGGCCCAATGCAATCAAACTACATGGAGGAGATGTTTAATTGGTTTTACCGCACTACATTCTCGAGAAAGTTTTTTGTGGAACGACTTAGGGATTCAAAATTGGCAAAACTTGCAAGAAAGATGCAACACAACATTGCCAGTGAGAAATGGAAGTCATCGTTAGGTCCTCTTCATCATGCTCAGTGGCGTGCAAGGAGACAACGAGAAGGCTCAGCTTGGAAGTAAAGTGAATTCGCTATTTCCTATTATGTGGTAATACATATGATTATTGTAATCTTGATTTCAATGTGTTATTATTTAATATATAATATTCTGTATGGTTTTAAACAGGTTTTGTCCGTTCTAGTGTGAACAAACAGTTTTTTAAAAAACTCTATAAATAGAGAGAACTCACTTCATTTCACACTTTTTGCAACTCAAGAGAATGGCACGCACCAAGCAAACTGCAAGGAAAGATCGCGTCTTCTTTCCTAGCCCTCATCTAGGGACACAACGCCCACCATGGTTGCAACCCCCCCAAAGGCCTCGAAGTGGTTCCCAGAGCACATCTGTGCCTGTGTCACACAATGGCACACCACCTGGGAGCAATTCAGTGCGAGAAAATGAAGTTTCCAATAGACAAGATTATTATACTCCAGGACGATCAGAGGATGAGCCACCAACAAGGACACCCATCAAATCAAGACCCAAACAGAAGTTGATCAGAAGGAGTGTACCAGAGAGCGACGAAGAGTCATCCCCATATGAGGAAAGCAACAATCAACCACCATGGAATGATATGCAAATACCAACGAGCCATAGGGTGACACATGGAGGTAAGACACTTCCACAAGGACAAGGGCAAATACCAACAGAGGAGGAAAGAGAGCAAAGTCAACAACCACATCAACAACAAAATGTGCAAGATGAAGCTGGGCCCTCACATCGTGTACATCGGAGAAAAAAAAACTATCAACCTCGACGTCGACCTCAACGCCAGCCAAACATACCTCCCAACCCAAGAGCTCCACAAAGACGAAGGAAGCACTGCAGGGCTTTTGCAGAGATACGACACTACCAAAAGTCCGTTGAACTACTCATACCACGAAGAGCTTTTGCAAGGGTAGTGAAAGAGGAACTACAAAGCTACCAAACAGGTCTAAGAATACAAGGGATAGCACTTGAAGCACTTCAAGAGGCAGCTGAGGCCTACCTCATCTCCATGCTTGAGGACTCTAACCTCTGTGCTATCCATGCCAAGAGAGTAACCATACAACCGAAGGACATTCAGCTAGCAAGAAGAATTAGAGGAAATAACCCATGATGTGTATATTATACCCTATGATAGGCTACTTTGCGATGTAATACAATGGATAATAGAAAATTTTGTTTTGACTTATATTCTTTGTCTCTTTTTTCTCTCTCACTCTCTCTCTCTCTTTCAGTCAGTTATATATGGATTCAGTTAAACATGCATGCACTTGCCTATTGTTTTATGACTAGATATGTTCCTTTTCTACATACTGGTGTGCATCATGTCTTTTTAATACCAAAAAACCCCCAGCCACAGAAACGCGGGATTCAGCCCTGCAAAATTTTTGCAGGGCTGAATCCCGCGTTTCTGTGGCTGGGGTTTTTTTTTGCAATATTTGGTCTTTGGTAAGCATAAGACATATGGTAGAGATGCAAGGGTCTAGGTATTAAGAGGTTATACCCTATAGGAATTGAGATCTTTAGCTACTAAAGGCTGAGTTTATACCCTACTGAAAACTTCTGGTCCTGATAATACCAAAACCAATTGAAAATCTGAAATTACATTGTTTCCTATGTATTGTAGCACCTAAAAAGCTTAAAAAAGGCCAAAAAAGCCCCAGCCACAGAAACGCGGGAAACAGCCCTGCAAAAATTTTGCAGGGCTGTTTCCCGCGTTTCTGTGGCTGGGGCTTTTTTGGCCTTTTTTAAGCATATAATCATACAGAGGACCAAAGAAAAATACAAAGACCCCCAATTAGATACAATTTGTGGAGAGAAGATAAGTTCAATTTTTTAGCACATTCATAAACAGAACTAGACAAATGATGAAAAAAAAAGCTTGTATTATCAAGACATTACATCATTTCTCAGCTGCCTTCAATTTCTCCACAACTTTCCTTCTCCTTTGGAGAGATTGAGGTAGCTGGTAAGTCAATACAGATCTTGATATTACATGGGGGTCTTGCATTCCAAGACTCATGGCGATACCTATTTGCCCTAATACTTTCCCTCTAAAATTAAGTCCTAAAGTAGTTACAACTAAGGATTTCCTAACCAAAATGACACAATTAGTGCCTTGGGTAATTGTACATAAACACAAAATCTTGCTAAGGGCCTTCAAGCACCAAGTGATGAAGTGCCCATCGGGACTGTAGTCTTTGTGTATGATAACAAAATCATCCTTTGGCAACTTTCCGATGTAGTTTGCCAAGGATGCACCACTCCCACGAGAAGCTCGATCCCCACCAGACCTTGCTGCGAACTTGTCGAGCTCAATTGCTTCCTGTTAAGAACAAATGAGAATTCAAGCTCTTACAATGTTAACTTAAAATTATCGATTTATTTAATTCAATTACCACTTACATCATGAAGCTTGTCTTCTTCCTCCCCTCTTCCAGGGGCATCAAGATCAATGCTAGAGTGGGCCATGCCACTCTGCTCTGCTACATGGGATGTAGGAATTTTTTGCTTCAGTATCCTCTCCTGTGCTGCACTGAACTCCTCCTCTGTAGTAGAATTGTTGTCATCATTTAAAATATCAGCACACACCATTGATATGGTGTCTGCCAGAGAATCCCCAAGTGGGATGGACTTCTTTTCAAGTATGTCAGATGTGTTGTCAAGTGGAACATCTGACATTGTGGAGAAAATACTCAAGCATTCATCTAGACGTAGACCGAATGCCTTCTCAATGTCATGGAGTAGAATAAATTCCTCTCCATCCACAACGATGCAGGAGAGATATTCAAGTTCCACCTCTGGTAATGTGGGCTCAGAGGGGTTGAGATTTGAAGGGGGGGCCTCCTCCATGCTTGATTGCACATGTAGTTTATCCTCAACACCACCAGGGAATTCTTGGTGGATTGTAATGCTTTCTTTGGAAAAATTTATGGCCTCCGGTTGAGGCTCATTCTTCTCCTTAACAAAACCCCCAGTGGCAAGGTTGGGGAGCTCAACAGGTGTAGGTTCCGGCTCCTCATTAATAATAAAATATGTTGTTGCAGTGTAGGATAGGTACTTTGTACCCATCCTCTTCTTTTTGTTAAGTTTTTTTACTAATGGCACAGAGTCATCTAGTAAGTGCCCAACAGTTTCCGCAATTGCCATGAAGCGCTTAAGGCGCTTCATGAAGGCTTCATCGCCTCTATGTATGTAGAGTAGAAGGTCACATGGAACCCATTTACCCTCATAAGGCGGTATTTCTATAGAAAAACGCAAGATGTAGTACTCAAGGAACTCTATGATTTCCTTGAGCACATCAGAGTTCAGTTGAATTGTTTTGTCTAGATCAGGGACCCTAGACAGTAGGTCATACAAGTGGTTCTGACCTTTGAACTCAGTTGATTCCAAGAACTCATTGAAGAGTTCACGTGGACGTTTGAGTTGCAGGGTACTGGAGGATGCGGCAGCCATTGCGCGTGATGCTAGCTTGTGTGCGTACTCTGCTAGTGATTGTAGCTCTTCTTGGTTGCAAAAGTGAGAAATGAGAGAATAAGTGTTGCTTTTATAGTAGTTTCAAAATTTTAAAGTGAGTGGGACCCATTTTAAAACTAAAACTGATACCTTCAAATAAAACAATCATGCACAGAACTCTCAGAAAAAAAACTTTTGCTCATAAAAAGATTGAACAGAATCATTAACCAGAATAAGATACACGACAACACAATAGAAAAAAAAAATTCTCAGAACTTTAAAATTATAATAAATTGCCATTGGAAAAACCAAAGATTTGGCAAATTGTACATCATATTGAGATCAAAAAATTTTACATGCTACATGTCTTGCATGTTAAATACATTGTTGCAGATGTAGGATTATAAATGGAACATAGGTGTGTGTACACTGTAGCACTCAAATAGTCCTTGAGCTATGACAATGAAAGTTGAGTTCCATCCACACTCCATTCAAGGAGGACTTTAATTTTATCCTCCAACCTCTTACCAATCTGCAGACAAATAGAAAACTTTAAATGAACATATTTGAGTGTAAGAATTTGTATAAACAAAAGAAGAAATACCATATGCTACTTACCTTATGCCCTTGTATTCTGAACTTTGATTGATCCAGATCCTCAAATCCCATGATTACTAGATGTTCTCTCACGTTGGCAAGAGTCCAATGATGATTTACTGAAATAACTTCCATTTCATTGTTGGGTAGATTTATCTTAATTTCAAATGAAATTAAAACACCCTCAGAACTTTGTAATGGTATCCATTCACCAAGTTTACACATCCAACGATCATAATAGAATCTAATGTACAATGAAGTACGATGTTTCAAGTATCGAAATCCTATGCCTCTTGCACCAATTTTACAAATGTATCTATCCCCTTTGGTGCATCCTTCTACAAGTCCCCATTTTTCACCTAGCAAACACTCTACCTGCTCATACGTGATATCTTTTAACATGAACATTGTTGACGTCTCTAGAATTGTGAATATCTGAAATAAATGTACAAAACAATGAATAGGAACACACCAATGTATCCTATAGATCTTGAAACTCTTGTAAATTTCAAAGAGTTGTGTATGTCCATCACCATCTTATGCTTCAAAGATGTTAATGTCCATACATCAGGTTGCGGCCACTCAAGCTTTAAGAGAGAATCTACCTTAATCATCTCTAACTTGCCAAAATCATTTGATGAAGAGGGTACAACATATGTATGTGTGTAAAAGAAAACTCTCTCACATAATAGCTGAGCAGGACGGGCTTGTGGAAAGACTATCGACCCAACATCTGCATGCAATGCTTGGAAAGTACCTGTAAGACTATGAAGTGGTTGTTCTTCCACCAAGGTAGAAGGAAATATGTCTACAACAAAAAAATACACAACTTAGCTAGGTATATTCTGAAATTTGGACAAAAGTCAATGAGTAATACTTACAGTTGATAGGATATCTCATTTTGTTTGAGTTTTCCAATTTCATGGTTGACATTGTGAACACATGTTGTACAATGGCAACAGTTTCACCATGTTTGAGCTTTTTGAAGCCTAGTAACTTCCCTTTCCAATGAAGATCCAAGTTTCCACGATCTCTCACACGGTGAGGACCAACACCAGAGGGTTGCATGTACACCCATGCACCTTTGCAGAACTCCTGTCCTAACCAAAATCCTTCTGGAGCCTTGATATTGTGACATTTTATCGCGATAACCTCATCTTTTGGACGTCTATGAGATTTAGGTTTCTCCATTGGAGATCAGGCTATGGAAATGACAGTAGGAATTCAAAGAAGATGATGCATAGAGAAAGAAATGGAGATGCAGGAGCTGCAATGGTGTGCTAGGGAGAGAAAGTAGTGGAAAGAGATGACTTTTTGGGACCTGGGTATGAAAATGGGAGGTTTTGGAGGGAGAAAGTTGCATTTTGAGTTATTTTTGAAAAAGTCACTTTTTTCACTTCAGTTCATGCACGGATTTTGATTTAGAACCCAAAAATAGCACTTTTGATCCTAAAAAGTGGTTGGGGGACCATTAAATGGTGTTATGATGAGTTTTATAACTTTTTGAAAATTTTGAATTTTTGGGCCCAGGTAAGTTACGAGATTCCTTTCTCTCTCTAGAGGCAAAACCTGAACATAGGGGAATCCTGTCCCCTCATCCCCCTTCAGCCTAGTGATTTATAGGCTATAGACTGTGTCCACCACCCTCCTCTCATTGGTCCATCACTAATCACTCCTTAATCCAAAAGGCCCATGCAGGGTTCATTTTTTTCCCTAATGAATTAGTTCCCTAATCATGCCTTTTATATCGAACATGCTTTGGCAAAAGTTCTTCTGATGTTGTTACGTTGGTGCTTTTCGAGTATGAAGAAGATCAATTTTCCAATTAAGGAATCGGTTGAGCTCTAGGATTGGTGGAGTGAAAATCAACCTTACATCCCACCATCCCTCAGTCCCTCCATCCACACCACCCACCATCTCTGACACTCAATGGGTCAGTCCAATATCACAGGCGGCACGTAATAAGGATCTTAGCTTCCATGCAAAAGTGACACTAAAAGTGTAAAGTGGTAAAAGTGAAAGTGGGGAAATGACTGTTGCTGCCAACCAGTCATGAGGACTGCCTATTTTTGAGGATCCAATTCAAATCTAGTGGCATATTTGATCGACCCCTCCAATTTTGGGCAATCAATCAGCACATATTCAGTGGACGTGAGGAATCGACAAGGCCCTCTTGGCCTATTGGAGCCTATAAAAGCAATGGACTTGTGTTTATTTGGGATATACACATATACATACGTACGTACACGGGTCCTCTCTTTGCACTCTCCGGCTACAAGCCTACTGTAGGAAGTCACTCTGTGGTGAGTATACAGAGCATGGGCTTCCCAGTGGAGGGCTAATAGCACTATATTGTGAAGGAAGTGGCTTTGTTTTGTCATTTATTGTGAGTCAATGGTATTTTTGGTCTTTGTGGTATTTTCGTGCTCTTCCCCTTGGAGCAAGTCTTCACACTTTGTACTGATCAGTACTAGTCTGCAACTAGTTGTGTGCATTGTACCGATTGAATGAATCTCTTGTATTGATGTTGTTTAGTTTTGGAGTGGCATGTTAGCTCAGAGCATCAACTTTTGAGCATTTCTTTTGCCTCTATTGTAAGAATCTGTGTGAACTAAGGAGTGGTTTCGTCCTTTACTATTGCCATTGTCATTGATCTTCTCTCTCACTCTCTACATTACTATACAAGTATTACGACCTGCGTGCTCACAGAAATGTTAAAGGGTATACTTCCCTAAGGAGGACCTCCCTTCAGTAGACGAAGTACAGGAAGTGCATATTTTCTACTCTCATTAAAAGTGGATACCCGAGTACCTCCTCTACAGTTTGCCATGCATGGTGGGACACTTGCATTTCTGTGAGAGGCCATGAGGATAGTAAATAGTCCTCTTTTTCAGTATTTTTGCCCTATTGCATTTGCAAGTAGGTACATGAACCATATGCGAGAAGATAAGGAGCCTCTTTGTGTATGAAGGAGCGTTAACAATTCAGCTATATCTTTGACTAGTGAACCTACCTCCCCTCTACCCTCCTTGAATTTATCTATTGATTTGGGTGCGACACCACTGTCAAAGGAGAAGCATAGTAGAGCATTAGACTTCTCCTCACATACATCAGAAGAACCACTAGTGCAAATGGAGGATCTCTCTCATTTACTCTCCAGACTCAATATCAAGTTCCCTACCTTCAAGGGACAAGCTTATGATCATGTGAGGAAGTTCATCTCCTTATGCCGTGGACGAGGTTTGCAGAATAGAGAGGATGCGATGCTCGTACTCTTCCCATCCACATTGGAAGGCCTTGCAGACAAATGGTACAGTCAATATGCAGATGGCCATTTTGCTACATGGGAGGCTTTGAAGACGGCGTTCTCACAGACATTTCGACCTAGTGACTCCTCAAAAAGAGCTCTAGACCAACTTGAGAATCTAAGGCTAAGATCAAGTGAATCCTTCCTTGAACTTCACACTAGGACAAAAGCACTTGTTGCACGTCTTCCACATGCTCCAGGTGATTTCTTGGTTAAAAAATGGATAGAAAAAGCTTTGCCCAGGTCATCTTAGTAGAAGTTACGTGAGTCTCTTAGATTGGATGCAACCCTCAATCATTTTGTTGCAACAACATCACGCATTGAAGAAGCTGGGCAACATTTTGAAGGGGATACACAACTGAATTATGCTGCAGAACTAGAACCTATTGGGCAACTCAGGAAGGAACTAGAGGCATTGAGAATGCAACAAAATCAACAAGAAGAGAAGGTCTTGCCACCATTGCATCGCACTGATGATGAAGTAGCCCAACTTCACTGTGAGTTAGAAGATTTGTGGACCACTCAGGATATAAGAAGGTAGATTTGGTGCACAATATGTAACAACATTGGACATTTCAATGCTAATTGTCCTAACAAGGTAAGTTGTCAATTTTGTGGAAAGGATGGCCATGAATCTAGAGACTATTGCTACCTCAAGGGTACACAGCAACGACGTAACTCTCAAGCTTTGGATTCGTATTATGCTAGTACTTCAAATGCACCTAATAGAGAGGAGAATCGACCAACGAAGCCCAGATATAATAGGCATTTGATGTGCTACCGTTGTGGTGAGTATGGCCATATGCAAAATAGGTGTTCCCTTCCAGAAGATGCACCTCCTTGTCAGCATTGTCCAGAGGCTAAGGATCACTACACCAAAGATTTCCCAAGAAGCCGTTCTACTCCAATCCACATGATTGCAGTCTCTCCACAAGAAGAAGGTATGACCACTCAGTCTTATGCTCTTTCATCTTCTTCAATGCCCATGATGACTAGAGCTAGACAAGCGGCAGCAACCCGTAGAGAGAAACAAGAGGGCCTCCAGGATAAAGAGGAGGAAAAGAAGGTTGGGTGGAAGGACCAAGAAAATATTGAAGGAGCTTATGAAAGGATGTCTACTTCACTAAAGGATCAACCAACAAGTCTGCAAGAAGACACACATGAGGTAAACATTGAGAAAATCTTGAAAGGTATTCATCACAAGGTTAGTCTCTACGAACTCATAAAGATGGATTCAAAAATAAGAAGTGACCTATTAAACATTGCACACTCTGCTTACTTGAGCCAACCACCTAGCATAGATGGTTTCATGGTTGATTTTGCCCCTGCACCCCTGGCAGACTACCAAAGCTCAAGGCTATCTGTTCTTATAAAGGATGAAGCTCTCACAGGTGTGATTATAGATGGAGGCTCTGGCATTAATTTGATGCCTAATTTCAGAATGAGGAAACTGAATTTGAACCCCACCAAGATGGCACCATTCACTGTTACCGCAGGTCAACATCGAGTTGCGCTAGTTGGCATTATTGAAAAGGTACTGATGATAGTACAGGGTTGTCAATTTGTTCTAGATTTTTTTCTTATTGCACTTCCACAGGAGACTTCTTACCCTTTACTCCTAGGGAGGCCTTGGTTGAGGCAAGTGAAAGCTTTGCAAGATTGGGGGAAAAACAAACTGTGGATTTCAATAAGCACCAATGGCCAACTGAAACTACATTTGGAGGAAGGATTCGACTCACGGAAAACTACCTGGTATACGGTGGACACTCAGGTAATGCCCTCTCTACCCCAAGAATAAGATACATTATTGAATTGGATGATGGAAAGTTTAGAGTGTTGCACAATGGAAATCAATGAAATAGAGGAAGAAGTTGCAGATGAAGGAGTTGCAAGAAAAGGCCATGAAGATCACAAAGAGTTGGAGAATGAGAATTTGCAGGAGAATACAAACTTTGAAGGAGCAATAAATATAGAAGTATCAGAAAAGAAACGTTATGAGCCTGAATGCAGAGAAGATCTCCCCTTTTCGGATATACCTCAACGATGGATGCGAGAACATATTGCAGAATATAAGTTAAATTCCACTCCTCCATATAGTGGAGATGATTTCTCAAGCAAGACTAGTCCTGAAACAATGGTTCCATAAGTAAATCTAGGGGATGAAGAGAACCCTCAAGTAGTCCACTTGGCCTCTTGGCTATGGCATTATCGCCCTCTACTACTGAAAGTAACTTCTTTACTTTTTGCTTACAAAAATGTCTTCGCATGGTCCTAAAAAGATCTAATAGGGATACCAGAGGAGCTTGGGTTACACTGGATACCCTTAGTTGAGGGAGTCGTGCCTACAAGAAGTAGGCCGTATGGACTCAATCCAAAGTCTGCAGAAGAGATAAAGTTGGGAATTACAAAACTAGAAGAAGCAAGTATAATTGTTCCAGTAGAACATTCCAAGTGGCTTTCTTCTATGGTTATTGTGCCCAAGAAAAATAGTGGAAAAAATTAAGATTTTTTGCATTGATTTTTGTGCCTTGAATAAAGTGACTCTTTAAGATGGATTTCCTCAGCTCTTTATAGAGCAAGTACTCGAGGAAGTAGCCGGTCACACTTTGTAAAGCTTCTTAGATGGTTTTAGTGGCTACAATGAGATAGTGATCCATCCTAATGATAGGGACAAAACAACCTTTATTACTCCATGGGGTACTTATGTCTATACTCGCATGGCTTTTGGCTTGAAGAATGCACCAGCTTCATTTAATAGAACAATGTATCTGATATTGGGCAAGTGGTTAACAACATTTCTTCGCATTTTCATGGATGAATTTTCAGTGTTTTCACGCACAGATAGAAGAGCTGCAGTTCAAGATTTCCATGATCATTTGGAAAATCTAAAGGAAATCTTTGAGCAATATCTCAACATAGGTTTGACGTTAAATCCTGCTAAATGTCATTTTGTGGTCACCAAGGGCACTGCTCTTGGTCACATAGTATATGTTGAAGTGATAACGATTGACCCTGCAAAGGTTATTGCTATTCTTTCCATGCCTATTCCACAAAGCCCAAAGGAAGTGCAAAGTTTTTTGGTCCATGCAGGATACCATAGAAGATTCATACGAATGTATTCAGAAATAGCTAAGCCCTTCTTAAGGCTTACCAGTAAAAAAGGTCCCCTTCTCTTGGAGTGCTGAGGCTGAGAAAGCATTTTGTAAACTAAAATGGAGGTTACGTACTGCTCCACTTTTAAGTGTTCCTAACTGATCATGGGAGTTTCATGTGCATACAAATGCTAGTCTTCATGCTGTTGGTGCAGTTCTAGCTCAACCATCATCACACAAGATTGATAGACCTGTCTCCTATGCCAGCAGACTACTCACCAAGGAAGAAAGGAATTACAGTACGACCAAAAGGGAAGGTTTGGCTATTGTATTTGCTCTTCAAAAGTTTCGGCATTACCTTCTCGGTGTACATTTTATAGTCATATCGGACCATCAGCCTTTGAAGTACTTGATAAACAAGCCTAGAGTGGCTGGAAGGGTTTGGAGATGGTTACTCCTGTTTCAAGAATTTAACTTTGATATTCATATTAAGCCAGGAAGAGAGCAGTACATGGCAGATCAAGTGTCCAGGATTGCAATGAGCCAGAAGGCTGTAGGTATTAATGATGAACTGGTGGATAGTAATCTCTTCCTAGTATCTAAAGGGTGAAAAATTGGCTCATAGAATCATCCACAAAGGACTATGGTGGCCTCATATCTATAGGGCTGCGATCAAGTTTGCTAAAGAATGCCACGCTTGCCAAAGATGTGCTCCTACGCCAACTAGATTGAATTTCCAATCATTCGTCATATCTACGGGATGGCTCCCATTTGAACAATGGGGTATTGATTTCATAGGACCTATTAGTCCAACTGGTCACCCTAGGGTTAAGAAGTATATTTGGATGGCCACATGTTATGCAACTAAATGGATAGAGGCTAAAGCTACTATGGACTGCACGACTTTAACAGTAGCTAAGTTTTTGTATAAACATATTTTCTCAAGATTTGGTTGCCCACTGGAAATCACTAGTGCAGGGTCACACATTTTGTGAATCAATTGCTCCAATTTATATTTGACACGTACAAGGTTTTCCATAAAAAATCTTGTGCCTACTATCCAAGGGCAAATGGCCAAGCAGAAAGCTCCAATAAGATTTTGATCGGGTTGTTGCGCAAATTATCTTTTGATCATCAAAGCTTCTAGCCACAAGCATTGATCGGTGCAATTTGGGCTTTCCAAACAACAAGAAGGGGACCATTGGCGAGAGTCCATTTCGCTTAGTATATGGAAAAGAGGGATTAGCACCATTCAACTTTTTTATCAAAAGAGAACTTGGAGCCAAAACCATTGGATTTGAACCTCCAATTAGAAGACTGGTGGCATTAGAGGAATATAGAGAAGGAGCACTGCAAAAACTTCAGGTAATACAAGAAAAGCGCAAAAGCCTGCACGACAGGTATCTTAGGTCCAATGAGGTATAGGAAGGATCCTTGGTTTCGGTGCATCAAATTCTAGTAGTTTCAACCAAATTGGCGCCCAAGTGGATAGGACCATATAAATTGGTAAAGGTATTACCACATGGAGCAGTGCATCTAGAGGATTTGCAGGGCAAGAGGATACCCCTGGTCAACATCTCCAGGGTGAGGAATTACCTAAATTAAGTGAAGATGGAAGAACTTCATTCATTGTACATATCATGTTTCATTCAGTGTTTGCAATTTCTCTTGGTCTTATTGAAATAAGCAAGTAAAAAGGAAAAGTTGCATGGAGACGGTGCAAAGACGTGATGTGGGGGTCTATATCACGGCCCCATCAACCCCTCCTTTCTCTCACTCTCTCTCTCACTCTCTCTCTCTCTCTCTCTCTCTCTCTCTCTCTCTTTCTCTCTCTCTCCACCTTCCCTGCATCTTTTTCCCCACCACCCCCTCTGACCACTCCACCTGCCACCCCCACGTAGCTGGCACTCTCCACCTTCTCTCTCTCTCTCTCTCTCTCTCTCTCTCTCTCTCTCTCTCTCTCTCTCTCTCTCTCTCTCTCTCTCTCTCTCTCTCCCCCTCCCTCCCCGCAATCCCCGCCCCCCAATCCCTCCCTCCCCCGCCCCGTTAGTGCCCCCTCCCCCACCCGCAGAGCTCGCAGCCCCCACCCCCCGCGCAATTCCCCCAACCTCCGGCTATTCTCTCCCTCTCTCTCTCTCTTCCCCTGCAACACCCGCCGTAGTCCTTCTCTCCTGCCTCGCCAGTCCTTCCCTCCACCACCCGGAGAGCAAACATCGCCGTTCCCTCCTCTCTCCCTCCACCACCCCCGCTATTCCCACTATCCCCTGCCATAGCGCTTGTCCTCCCCCCTTTTCAGCTGTTTTGTGCATGACGTGTGCCCAAGGATTTGATGCATTTTCATAGTCTGGACTCTATTCCAATCATCAAGACATTGGGCCACGATATGCTGGAGTACTACTTGGCTTATAAAATACTAGTGGAGTTCTTGCAGGTGTTCTTGGCAAAGCAAGTACGAGTTACATTCTCCAGCATGATTCATGGGATGATGTTTGCAAGCTGGCAACTACACTTTATCTCTGTGGAACTCTAATATGGAACCTGTTTGCCATTGAGGAACAAATTTTTGATTTAAAATATTTGAGCAGTTTCATCCCAATGAGAGGCCATCCAATTCTTTTGTAATGTTTGAAAGAGTTATACCGCCCCTCCCTGTTCATCAACAGCTCAAACGAATTATATAGTGCATAATGTATACATACATGTCTCTCACAGCTGAGTCATGTTACCTCCCCCTCCATCCCCCTCATCTATTCCCCCACCACCCACACACCCACCCCCACCACCATCTCCACACCCCCCTCCACTCCCTCATCTCTTCCCCCACAACCCCCACACCCACCCACACCACCATCTCCACCGTCCCCCTCCATCTCCCTCATCATTTTCCCCACAACCCCCAAACCCACCCACACCACCATCTCCACCGTCCCCCTCCATCCCCCTCAAATTTTCTCCTCACAACCCCCACACCCACCCCCACCACCATCTCCACCAGCCCCTCATCTTTTCCCCCACAACACCCAGCCCCACCAACAACTCCACCCCACCTCCACCACCATCTTCACCACCCCCTCCACTCCCTCATCGTTTTCCCAACAACCCCCACACCCACCCACACCACCATCTCCAGCGTCCCCCTCCATCCTCGTTATTTTTTTCCCCACAACCCCCGCACCCACCCACACCACCATCTCCACCGTCCCCCTCCATCCCCCTCATCTTTTCTCCCCACAATCCCCACACCCACCCCCACCACCATCTCCACCACCCCCTCCACCCCTCATCTTTTCCCCCACAACATCCACACCCACACCCACCCCACCACCAACTCCACCCCACCCACACCACCATCTCCACCGTCCCCCTCCATCTCCCTCATCTTTTTCCCCACAACCCCCATACCCACCCACACCACCACCTCCACTGTCCCCCTCCATCCCCCTCATCTTTTTCCCCACAACCCCCACACCCACCCCCACCACCATCTCCACCACCGGCTCCACACCCTCATCTTTTCCCCCACAACACCCACAACTACCCCTACCACTAACTCCACCCCACCCCCACCACCATCTCCACCACCCCATCCACTCCCTCATCTTTTCCCCCACAACCACACCCAGCCACACCACCATGTCCACCATCCCCCTCCATCCCCCTCATCTGTTTCCCTACAACCTCCACACCCACCCACACCACCATTTCCACCGTCCCCCTCAATCCCCCTCATCCTTTTCCCCACAACCCCCACACCCACCCCCACCACCATCTCCACCATCCCCTCCACCCCTCATCTTTTCCCCCACCACTCCCTCATCGTTTCCCCCACCATCCCCTCATCTTCCCCCACACCCCCCACACCCACCTCCTTCTTTCCCCCCTTTAACTCCACTACCTCCACTTCCAGCCTCTCTTCACACCCATGCTTGCTAAAGTTCAGATGACTCTCCCAAGAGAATTCAATTGGCTCCTCACGTGTGACATAAATAATCTCCTTGATCATGCCTTTTATATCGAACATGCTTTGGCAAAATGTCTTCTAATGTTGTTACGTTGGTGCTTTTCGAGTATGAAGAAGATGACTTTTCCAATTAAGGAATTCGTTGAGCTCTTGGATTGGTGGGGTTAAAATCAACCCTACATCCCACCATCCCTCAATCCCTCCATCCGCACCACCCACCATCTCCCACACTCAATGGGTCATTCCAATATCACGGGCGGCACGTAATGAGGATCTTAGCTTGCATGCAAAAGTGACACTAAAAGTGTAAAGTGGTAAAAGTAAAAGTGGGGAAATGACTGTTGCCGCCAACCATTCATGACGACTGCCTATTTTTGAGGATCCAATTCAAATCTAGTGGCATATTTGATCTACCCCTCCAATTTTGGGCAATCAATCAGCGCATATTCAGTGGACGTGAGGAATCGGCAAGGCCCTCTTGGCCTATTGGAGCCTATAAAAGCAATGGACTTGTGTTCATTTGGGATATACACATATACATACATACATACAGGGGTCCTCTCTTTGCACTCTGTGGCTACAAGCCTACTGTAGGAAGTCACTCTGTGGTGAGGATACAGAGCATGGGCTTCCCAGTGGAGGGCTAATAGCACTCTAGTGTGAAGGAAGTGGCTTGGTTTTGTCATTCATTGTGAGTCAATGGTATTTTTGGTGTTAGTGGTATTTTTGTGCTCTTCCCCTTGGAGCAAGTATTCACACTTTGTACTGATCAGTACCAGTCTGCAACTAGTTGTGTGCATTGTACGAATTGAATGAATCTCTTGTATTGATGTTGTTTAGTTTTGGAGTGGCATGTTAGCCCAGAGCATCAACTTTTGAGCAGTTCTTTTGCCTATATTGTAAACATTTGTGTGAACTAAGGAGTGGTTTCATCCTTTACTATTGCCATTGTCATTGATCTTCTCTCTGAGTGTCTACATTACTGTACAATTATTGCGACCTGCTTGCTCACAGAAATGTTAAAGGGTATACTTCCCTAAGGAGGACCTCCCTTGAGTAGACAAAGTACGGGAAGTGCATATTTTCTACTCTTGTTAAAAGTGGATACCTTAGTACCTCCTCTACAATTTGCCATAGTTCTTGACCAAATAATTTGCGGAAAGATTCTCCTATGAATTAGTAATTTGAAGTAATTCCACATATACACTTTTACAAGGAGTAAAAATCAATCTTTTGCAAGAGATCATTCATGTGCTAATGAATGAGCATATGAACAATAGGATAAGTGATCAAGCATTTTAGGCTTGGAGTAATTGCACCAATTGCTCTAACCTCTATTTCTCTTTTCACTTTTTCCCAGTCGTCAGTAAGGCCAAATCTTCTGCTTGGCTCTTCTATTCATCTCTCTACCTTAGCTCTATCCTCAGGACTCAATATCTTGAGGAAATGAATAAGCAAGTCTGGATTTATTGCGTTTTTATCCTCTTCAGGAAGTTGAGGAAATTGCTCTTTAAAGACTTTACCCATCGCAAAAATCCATCACGGTTATGTTGGCTAAAGTCCTCAAGATAAAACATCTTGTGTAGTTCTTTCCTAAACTCCTCCCAAGGTTTATTAGCATGTACTTGAATGCTTTCTAGTATGGAACTAGAAAGTACACGACCAACGTACTTCACGAAAATGTCATTAGGTAAGCCTTGGATTTGCACTTGTTCTTCAAATGCATCCAGTACTCTGTGAAATTTAAGCTAGTAAATTTACATTTTTCTCTTAAGATTGCCTGAATAGTGCGTGTTCCTTGATTCTTTATCATCATGTTCTTAGACATTTCCTCCATTTTGCATTCTTTATAGTTCTTCGAATGGAGTAGTAAATCTCTAATAGTAGGCTTTAATCTCTCTCTAAACTGTTTAATCATATCCTTAGATGTTAAAGCCAAGAATATTGACTTTAGCAAATCCTAGGTCTTTTCTATTATCTAATTCCTTTCTCAATATATATTTTCAACTTGTTTACATTGTCTTTAGCTTAACCTAAGCTTGAACTATCTCTTGACTTGATATTTTGGTTTTATAATTTGATTTCTCTTTTCAATTTATAAGTTTTTAATTTCAAAACTTACTTTAATTTTCAAACCTTTGAATTTTAGATTCCTAAGGTTACTCTAATAAAAATTATTTTTTTAGATAGTTTTTGTAGTTCCTAAGGTTAATTTGAATGTTTTGAATTTTTTAATGTAGTAGGTAAAAAAAAAGAATTACTACTAATTTCTTGAATAATATTTTCTTAAGTTTATTTTGGATTTTAATGGATTAGCAAAGAAATAAAAACAACTACTTAAATCAACGAGTCTAAACCTAAACCTTTTTTTGTGCAATAAAATAAAAATTTTTTGTGCAATAAAGTAAGTGTTAAGTAAACAAACTCATTCTTTGAGTTTAGAAAAAAAACTTTTTTCATGCAATAAGTAAATCTTTTCAAATACTTTATAAAACTATCCTTAGATCTAATATGAAGTTGTTTGCAATGCTAAACAAAACTAATCTTTCCTAATGCAATGATGTTTCAATGCCTTATAAATGCAAATGTAATGTGACTAATTTATAGTGCAAATGAAAACAAAAATTCTTTTTCTGTGATGTGATTGTAAAAGAACTTGAATAAACACCTTACCTAAAGTTGCTCGATGCAGAAGATTCTAATGTGCACTATGATAATTCTTTATAAACTTTTTGAATAAATCAAAACTAAGTATAAAACCAAAGTGATCGTGTATTCTTAGTCTTCTTGTATGTTGATGGGAGGGGGGGGGGGGGGGGATGAAGTGACGAGGATTCTCCATCTAGAATACCCTTCTTCCTGTGGAGGTGCTCAATTCCCTAAGGAACAACCCTCAATAGCTAGGGAAATGAGTAGGTAGTAGTAGGATCTTCACTTGTCTTTGTAACTTCATCCTCCACTTACCTGCATACAAGAAGAAACTAAAGTTAATTATTTTAAATAAAACTTAAAATAAAAGAAAAATCCTAAGCACACTAGTGTCATGTTGCACACCGGGTTCACCAAATCTGTCAAGGGGTGAAAAAGGAGGCAGTCGCTCATCAGAACTGACTCGCACTAGCCTCTCTAAGTGACTACACGCTTGTGTTTCTTTGTGTGCTTTAGGGACTAGGATGTGTTTTTGGTGTGTAGGGAGTTATTAGCTATAGTTTTATACTCTATTTAAGTTTATCCTATGAATATAAGGTCCGTAGGGAAGTGTACCTCTATATCTAGAAAGAACATCTCGATATGATGGTAAGATTAATTCTTCGTCAGTTATTCTATCTTTAATGAGTTCAACTAAGGCATTTTTTGTTTGTTGAGGATGAGTAGTTCTTTTGAAGATTGGAGGAAACAAATCTTCACTATTTTTCTGGTTCAGGTAATACGATTGAAATCCAAGGTAAAAGTCTAGATAAGTTACGCTCATATTCTAGAGAATGTAAGGTTTCATCTACAACACGATCTTTAACTACTTCCATGTCTAGCACGTTTAGTTTAACCAAACACACACTCTTTATTTTTCACGGAGTAATTCGTGGTTTTGTTTGAGATTGCCAGTTGTACAATATCATTCTTTCTTTGTCAAGACATCACACAACAATACATACTCTTCTTATGATTGTGGATATTGCTTCAACGTACTAACTTTGGTTCAGTGCTCTAATGACTTCCTATTAGTGAAGGTGTCAAGCGGAATAAGATCGCTACATTATTTGCACAATATCTGAATGATTCCAAAATATCTGAGGCAATCCCTGAAGAACGTATCAATAGGAAATATAACACCGCTATGATCGAAAGAATGAGAATGAATTTCTCAGAACTTTCTAAAGTCTCCCTTTTATGTCTTCCAGAGAAAATGTTTTTCTCTCTCTCCCCTCCTCCAACTTCTCAACGTTTCTACCAACCCGCCCTCCGTTTCAGCAACTATCCATTGTGCATGATTGAAGTTCCAAACATAGATCAATACAAAACCTCTTTATCAACTTGGTCCTCTTCAAAATATCTAGCTTCCATGAATCTACCTCTCAATAAATTAAAAGGTCGTCTTTCCCCAGTTTTCCGAGAATAGTAGCAGCTAGTATCCCTTTGCATAGCTGCCAACAATCAAAGATAACTATGGTGCCCGTGCTTATCAGATCCTAATGAAGCTTCCTTTCCTATTCCATGACTGAGAGTGTCGCTCCGATTAAAGAGGCCCATTCATGGTTATTGACAATTCTATTGAAAGACGAGACAAACATTCCATGCCACTGTTGGGGTCCTCTGCCCACCGTCTTCTTCCGGTAGATCGATGCTCCAAAAGCATTTCTTCACATCTATCCATGTTCTTTGATGTTGGAGCAGCTTTGTCAGATGATAGCCACTAATACTGTTGGTGGCAAGTACATGGATCTAATTTAATTTCTTGGCCAAAAGTAAGAAACTCATTTGAAGACATTCTGCACAAATCAAAGCTTGGATTCGTATTTTTCATGTTGCTGTGTCCCATAGTTCTTACTACGCATGATAAAAATGCAAATTGGTGAAACAATGAATTATTTGAACTCACCACGGGAGCTAGTGACTTTCACCCGATTCTTCCATAGCCTCGCCAATATAAATCACTTGCTCGCCTGTCAGAATGAACTTAGAGAAGAGAGTGATGCCCCTCCAGTAATCCTCGTCGTTCTTTCTAATTGTCGTCTTTGTAAAGTTCATAGAAAATTTGCTCGACCACACTAGTCGCGATAATAGCCGCAATTTGCACAAATTAACCTCGGAGGAGCTGTCCTTCAGTTTTCTGCCTTTCCCTCTTTGGTTTCTCTTTTTTCCTAAAAGAAGCAACTCCCCCCTCTATTCCTCTGATCCCTCCAAACTTAGCCCCACTTCGAGATCTTGTCCGCCCCTTTAGGTTGCCATATGCATCCTTTATATAAAGAGGTCTCTCCCTCAGCCCACCGATCAACTTCTCCCCTTTTCCAAGTATATGCAATAAAATTATTCCCCGGCTGATGCACACACCACCTCTCACCTCCCCCTGATTCTAGCTCAATGCACCTTCCTTTTTTAGCAAGACAGTGAAGAGTCCTCTTGTGCATGCGCATCTCTAGTTGCTTTATCACTTCACCTACAATAGAGCCACTAATTTACCCGAAAAAAATGAGATTGACGACTTCCATTGCTAGTTTTGCCACTGTATATTTTTTCTGAAGGCAAAGGCATAGATTTCGCTGACCATCTGAGTTTATCTTTCGAAAACTAACAAAATCCTCTCCCCTTGTGAGATTCATGCCCTCCATAAGAGATAGGCCATGTGTATCCAACATCTCTCTTTGATCGAAGACATCCAAATATTGAGTGATGTGAGCAGAATCAATACGGAAATGCATCATTCACAAGTCTTTCTTCCATGAGTTAATTCTCACAAAGAAAAAAATGAAGAATAGAGACTCTACAAAATTCAATCGTAGATGAGATCCTTAGCTTCACGATATCCCTACTAGTGTTACAAGGAAGCCAAAGTCAAAAATAGAAGAAACTATGCTTATAACTATCTCATCATATCAATCCAAACATAAGGGCACTATAGCTCTGTGGGAATGCAAAAAGGAGGCCACGGGAAGTTTATTGTGACACCAAGAAGAGAAGAAAAGAGACTTCACCAAACACCAAAAGGACAAGGCGCCATACAACAATTCGAAGACATGAACGAAGAAAAGATGCCCTCGGTTAATGTTGATATATCTAGGTAGTGATGTGTGTGAACACTCTAGGACTTCCAGGGCACTTTTTTCCTTCTTTAGGAGGTTTCATCCCCCGGCTTGTATATATGTGCATTGCCCTAATGGGCTACTTATCTTTGTACATTCTAGTGGTAATATATTCAGTATTGTGTGTTTTGCTCTAAGCTTCTTCTTCTTCCTTGTATTGATCACGTGCTTCTACAGATGTCTAACTCCAACAATTGGTATTAGAATAGGTTTCTGCTTCATCTAGGGCATCGTCGACACCCCTTTGATTACAATCTATGAATCACACGAAATTTAGTACACATACTTAGGCTGATCTGAGCTTGATTCGGCCTCCAAACACACTATCATAGTGCTTGTGTAGGCTATTTCATCTTCTTGTGATAAAGATATATACTAGTTTCGGCTCGCCAGTATAAGCATCTCAAAGTCTACTACAGGTTTAGTAAAACGTGTCAGCATACTTCTGTTCAGCTTTTCTAGATATAGTCATTTTTCTACATCAAGGTATTTTAGTGAGTGGCCATGGTTGAAAGGAGTGATGTATTCCATATGTTGGCCGTTGAGCATACATCGGATGGTACTAATTACCCATTGTGGGCTTATATGATGCATCATGTACTAGTTGCAAAAGAACTATGGAATATTGTGCAGGGTGTTGAAAAATGTCCTATTATGCTTGCAAATATAGGTATTGAAGCTAATGCAGATGGTGTTGAAGATTTTCGTGCTAGTGCAGATGGTGTTGAAGCTAATGCAAATTTTTTGGGATGGCAAAGATGCTCAAGCACATGCATTGATAGCCTTGTATGTCAAACATGCTGTTATTCTTCACATTCACTCTTGTAGAACAACTTAGGATGCTTGGGATACACTAACCACATTGTAAGAGGTTAGGAATGAGGCTCTGTTTCTTACCTCTAAAACCATTGGAGAGTGAGCATATGAATGAAGGTGATTCTATGGACAATTTTCTAACACAGATCAAAGACTTGAAGGAATAGTTCATTTCTGTGGATGAAGTTGTACTAGATAGCTCACTTATGTACACCGTTCTGAATGGTCTTCTTGATTCATATCAGAGTTTTGTTTCTACTCTTTGTTTGATGATGAAAGGCAATCCAAATTCATTGTCATTTGAGGAGTTAGTTTCTATTCTGTTGCAAGAAGATTAGTCTAAGCATAACAAGTCTATTATGTGTGTTGCAGATCAAGATTCCTCGGCAAATCAAAAGCGCAAAGGTAAATGGAGGTCATCTATGAGCAAATAGAAATCTACAAATGCTGCACATTCGAGGAAGGAAGACAAAGATGAGAAGAAATCACAAAAGAAAAAATTATTTTGGAAATATTGTAAAGCAAATGATAATGTCATTAAGAGTTGTCCAAAACTAGCTACTAAAGAGGCAAAGAAAAAGGAGGCTGGAATGGTTGTTGTAGAGGCCTCTACATTGAAAATAGAGTCTGCTAATCTTGTGAAGAATGAAGAATGGGCATTTACTACTATTTACAATTTTGACCCATCTTTTGGCGAGCAATGTATGTTTGCAATAGACTCAGATGTTTGGTATTTTCATAATGGGGCAATCAAACATATTACCTTGCAACACAATTTCTTCACTTCACTTGAGCCTGCTCCTACAAGGACTACTATCACATGCACCAACAACTCCTCTTATCCTATCCAAGTAGTTGGTAAGATCATTTAGACTACTTTTGATGGTAATTCTTTCACTTTGTCAGATGCTTTATGTGTGCCAGGGATCAAGAAGAGTCTATTATCAATTTCGGCTTAAGACAAGATTTTCTTGGTTGTGAAATTTGTTGATGACAGGTGTAAAATTCATGATCTATCAAATGGTGATGTGATTATTGCTTCTAGCATTTGTCATGGGCTATATAATCTCATGGACTATGAAAGATCTCTGAATGATTTAGCATGTGCAATACATGATTCTTAGGCTATGTGAGGTGCAAATCTTTGGCATGCATGCTTTGGTTATCTAGATTATAAGAGTTTTCTATGCCTCCAAAAATCTACAATGATGTCCACTTTGCCCAAACTTGAGACACCCGATAAACATGTATGTCAAGGTTGTCTTTTGGGAACAAATACAGTGCTCCTCCTTCCTAAAAGATGGTTCAATTTGAACAACTAAGAAATTGCAGCTTATTCATGGTGATGTTTATGGTCCTATGGAGACACCTTCCTTTGGGAACTATATTTACTTCATGACTTTCATTGATCATTTTTCTAGGTGTGCATGGGTATATCTACTAAAAGAAAATTCCAAACTGTTTAGGTGCTTCAAAGAAGTTTTCCTTTTGGCTAAAAATCAGTCAACATGTAAAATGGGCACCCTCCATTCTAATGGAGGGGGGGAATATATGTCTTCTGACTTTAATGCATTTCTGGCAAAACGTGGGATCAAACATCAGTGTATAGTGCCATATACACCTCAATAGAATGTAATTGCTGAACAGAAGAACATGTCACTCATGGAGATGGTGAGGTGTATGGTGAGGAGTCAAACTTTACCACATATTTTCTAGCTTGAGGCTGTCATGTGTGCAGTATATGTACTTAATCGGTGTCCCACTAAGGCACTACAGTCTATCACCCCATATGAGGCTTGGCATGGTTGCAAACGATTGTTTGCTCATCTACATGTTCTTTGTTGTTTGGCATATGTATTAGTCCTTAAACAACATCATAGGAAATTGGATGATAAAGAAGAGTAAATGCAATTTGGTTACCCGTGATGTTGTTTCTGTGGAAGATCCTATTCAGCCTTTACTTTCATGTACAAAGAAGACATATGTTAGATGTTAAGACATGTATAAAACTTTGGTGCCTCTTCTTAAACGTGGAGAGTCTAGTGCTAGTCCTAATGAGGCAACTTCTCAACCCTTGCATGTTTCATGTGATGCTGCATATCATTCTATTTCTAATGGATATTTACATGATGCACTTGTTGATGAGAGAGCGGATATTGAAGAGGCAAAAACTATGCCAAAATGGTTGGTGAAGACTTTGCATGATAGCAATTTAGATGCAACTCTATCATATCTTACTCATTTAGGCTCTCAAAGTGCGTGTTTTGCATCAGATTGCTATACTTTGATTGCATCTAGTCTCTATGATACCAGTGAGATTGTTTTGTTTGATGAAGCACAAAATTCTGAACATTGGATGGCTGGAATGCAATCTGAATATGATGCTATCATGAAAAATGGTACCTCGTCTTTATGTGAATTGCCTCCTGGCAAGAAAGATATTGGCACTAAGTGGGTATAGAAGCTGAAGTACAAACTTGATGGGATAGTTGACGGGTATAATGCTAGGCTTGTTGCAAAGAGCTATGCTTAAGAAAAAGGCATTGATTCTGATGAGACTTTTGCTCATACTTGCAGAATGACTATTGTTCGTAGCATCTCTACACTTTCAGCTCATCATGATTGGCATGTACATCAATTGGACATTAAAACAACATTTCTAAATGGGGACTTGAATGAAGAAGTATATGTTTTTTAGCCCTGTGCCTTGTGTGGAAAGGGCATGAAAACTAGGTGTGCATGTTAAAGAAGGCATTATATGGTTTAAAGGAAGCACCACATGCTTGGTATGAAAAGATACATGACTATTTGATTGCACATGGTTTTGAGATTAGTCCAAATGAAAGCACTTTATATGTTAAGCGTGCTAATGATATGCTTTTGATCATTGTTATGTACATTGATGACATGCTGCTTACTGGTCCTCAAGAGAAGCATATTGGTGAGTTTAAGGCTGATTTATATGGGTGATTTGAGATGTTTGATTTGGGGCCTTTGCATCATTATTTGGGTATTCAATTTATGCAAGTTGATGGCGGAATAGCTTTGTGTGAAATGAAATATATTGACACATTATTGCTGCATTTTTGCCTTGAAGACTATAAACCTATTGCCACTCCTATGGACACAGGTTTACGATCGAGTCTTCATGATGCTAGAGATGCATTTGATGTTGCTCTCCATCAACAAGTTGTTGGAGGCTTGATTTATTTATGCATTACTTGGCTTGATATTCAGTTTGTTGTCTCACAAATGAGTAGGTTTATGCATTGCCAAGGTGTCAAGCATTGGTTGGCGATTAAGTGCATCTTTCACTACTTAAGTGGTACCTGTCTACTTGGGTTGTTTTATCCCAAGGGGGGATCACTACCACCAGATTTGCATGCATTTTCTAACTCTAACTAGGCTGGTTGCTATGACACGTGTGTCCACTAGTTGCATTTGCTTCATGCTTGCTAGTTCATATATATATCTTGGTTGAGCAAGAAGTAGCCTACTGTGGCCAATTCTAGTTGTGAGGCTGAGTATAGGGCAGTTCTCAAAGTGACTATTGAGTGTGTGTGGCTCAAATGCCTTATGGCTGATTTGGGTGCTAGTTAGTCTTTTGCCACCACCATCTTCATAGATAGTCATAACACACTGGCATTTGCAACGAACCCTTTGTTCCATGCTCGCACTAAGCACATTGAGGTGCATTATGATTATGTGAGGGAGAGGTTCTTTGCTTGAGAGATCAGTTTCGCATATGTGTCCATGCAAGAGAACATTGCAGATGTACTTTTCACGAAGGCTCTACCTCGGGAGAAGTTTGAAGCTTTCTGCAAAGCTTTGGGCTTACTTCCTTTTGTGGATTGAGTCCACATAGCTTGACACTTCCTTATACATGAATGCCAGCTCCTTGTTCACCGCATCACTCCGAAGGGGATTTGTTGATATATTTAAGTAGTGATGTGTGTGAACACTCTAGGACCACTGGGGCACTTTTTTCCCTCTTTCAGAGTTTTTTTCCCCTAGCTTGTATATTCACCTATTGACCTAACATGCGACTTATCTTTGTACATTCTAGTGGTAGTACATTTAGGATATTGTGTGTTCTCCTCCAAGCTTCTTCTTCTTCCTTATGCTCTTCGCGTGCTTCTGCAGACGTTCAACTCCAACAGTTAACATTTCCATGGTGAAGAGCAATCACAGTTGACGAAAGGGAATAATCCGTTCACTATATATACAGTCAATTTATTTTATTTTTGTACTGTACTTCATCACTCTCAAAATAATATATATATATATATATATATATATATATATATATATATATATATATATATATATATATATATATATATGTATGTATGTATGTATATATATATATATATATGTATGTATATATATACATATATATGTATATATATACATATATATATATATATATATATATATATATATATATATATATATATATATATATATATATATATTTAGCACACTTGCGTCACTTTGCCATGGGTACCAAGATCTTGTCGCTTTCTCACCCAACTTAAGGAAAACAAAATGAGGCACATTGTCGCCTTGTTCATAAGTCAAAGCCACTCGCCTTTTTAGGCGCCTTTTCTTCTTACCCCACCCCCTCACTCATTTACAATATAAAATGAGGCCACCGCATAAACAAGGCCGCTTCTCTATGAAGGCATATACCACTCGCCTTCTTGTGCATGAGGCTTATTTCCAAGGCACCCAGTCCCCTTCTTGAATGTAATCAAAGCACGGCGACTTTGGAATCTAGGTGACCCCACAAAAAATAAGGCGACGTATAAGTGAATCAAACAGCCCTAACATGCACCACATAAATTGGACGAACCTCAACTTCAATAAGGGTGAGTTTAAATTTAACTTCCTCGCAATACAAAATCTGGGCGAAAACCCATAATAGGGTTACCAACTCTAAATATATGCCGAAAACCTTGACGACTCTTTTTTTTTTTTTGAGAAAACGGGAAGATTAAAATTGAAGATATCAAAAAATTACAACCTTAGTCGAGCACATCTCAGGAGAGAGGGGGAGACCTCACTTGAGATAGTGACTGACATAATCATCAGGTAAGTGATCATGTCACACCTGGGTTTTGAATACATAAGCAGGAGTTTGTCTTTCCAAACATTGTACCGATTACTCTTCATGATCTTAAAGGGGCACATATGGACAATATTCGAGCTCTGACAAGAGGTATGGTAGTAACTAAGGATTTTCTTCAACCCTATGAGACAGGAGTAAAAGTGATCTTTACAATTTTTTCTAAAGATGGCATAATTCCTATTCTTCCAAATAGACCAAAAGAGGTGGTTTCTGATAATCTGCCACAAAAGGATGTCCATGCCACAAGATTCACCAAGCAAAATGTCTTTACAGCTGGGAATTTTGAGACCCTGAATCTGACAGAAGGACCAGATACCCTCCCAGTATTTAACAGCAAATTTACACTTGATAAATAAATGATTCAAGTCCTCTTCTTTACCACAGAGCTTGCAGAGTCCAGGATCAATTTTAAACTTCCTAGCATGACAACCAGTCCAGACACCCTTGTGGAGGATGAGCCAATTAAGAGTGGATTGTTTGTTGGACATAGGGAAGGCCCAAGCACACTGAAACCTATACTTCCATTGAAGGTGGGTCCATTGAATATCCCATTTCTTGTTCACTTTTCCAGAGATCTCCTTAATGCTTCTGACTCTTCTCTTGTAGGAACAAAACATATCCTCAGCCAAGTCATGGAGAGTGATCTTTTTCTTCCATAAGTTGGCCTCCATCTTTTCCAGCAGCTGCTCTTTCTTGCCCAGGAGAATCTGTTTACACAAGACAGACAAACCTTCAGAATCAAGGATATAGTTGTTGGATACAACTTCACCTTCAACCATCAGGTCCTTCCACTGAGCAAAGCCTTTTTTCCTGCATTTGTTCCATCTAATAGGAAGGGTCTGGAAGGTGGATCTTTCAGACCAACCCAGCCACATGGAATCCTGCTCAATGAAAGAATAATTATTAGCAAACCAAATAGGGAGAGTATAGTTGGATTTAACTACCATCCAGGCCTTCCAAAAATTACATATAAGTTGGCTACCCTTAGGGATAAAATCAACAGGGGAAGTGATCACATCCCAAAGAGAACAATTATCCCAACTCTTATTATTCTTAACACTGAACCTGTAAATATTCCTTTTTATCAAACAAGCCCAAAAGTCATTGGAGGAAATAGATCTAACAATCCACTTGGCTGCCATTTGTGTTGCCATCCTGGTAGGACAGATGAGACCAAGGCCTCCTTCCTTCTTCTTCATACAACAGATACTCCAGGCAACTTTGGGTATTTTTGAACCCCCCCATAAAAAATTCCTAGCCAGAGAAATGGCCTATCCCAATTGCTTTTTACTAGGCTGCCAGCAAGAAAGAAAATAAGTCAGAGATGGGAGGATATAATGTTTCAAAATAAAAGTTCTCTGAGACAGACTATTATCCATACAAGCCCATTTATGAGTTTTGGCTCTAAACTTATCAATCATCCAATTCCATCTTTGCTCATTAGAGATGCCAAAACCCATAGGAATGCCAAGCAGCCTAAAGATAGTCCCTTTTTTAATAATGTCACAGCCAGCAGCCTCAACACAATGAGGAATTTTATTATCAGTGGTGTAAAAACCAGTTTTTTTATGATTGACCACAGAACCACTAGCTGTACAGAACATATTCAGGCATTTTAGAAATTGATTAGCAGAATCTTCATTAGCCTGCATTAACATGTTAGTGTCATCTGCAAACATCTGTAGCCCCAGAGGAGAGTGAGCCTGAGGAATGACTAAACCTGTGATGGAACCTTTGGTAATACAGTCCTTGACCAACCAACCAAGAGCATCACTGGCAATAGCAAACAGAAGAGGGGCCAGGGGGCAACCTTGCCTGATGGACCTGCACAACTTGAAGGGACTAGACAGGCTGCCATTAACAGAAACTTTAGAAAAAGCATTACCAAAAAGGATACTAACATGCTTTATGAAGTTTTTACCAAAACCAATGTCATGCAAAGATTGAAGAATGAAATCCCACTCAATCCTATCATAAGCTTTATCAAAATCAATCTTAAAGAAATAAGTATCAATATGGAGCTCATTGTAATATTCCAACCCTTCCCAAATAGTAATAATATTGTCAAGTATAAATCTGCCTTTAATGAACCCTTTCTGTTCAGGGAGGATGATGCTATCCATAAGAGGACTCAATCTTCTAGCTAAGATGGAGGCAAAGATTTTATACAGAGAAGTCAGACAGGAGATGGGTCTCCAATTATTCAAATCATCTTTGGGACCTTTTTTATGAATTAATTTGATCACACCAGTGTTGATAAAAGGAGAAAGGGATCCCCTTCTAGAGGCTTCTTGCCAAATCTTTAGAATTATGGGCACCAAATCCTCCTTGAACACCTGAAAGAATTCATAAGGTAAATCATCATGGCCAGGAGATTTCCCAGGCTTCAATTTGCTAATGGATTCTCTGACCTCACCCTCAGAGAGGGGCATGTCAAGGAGGGAGTCCATTCCCTGAGGAACCAACTTTTTCCTACAAAGGGCAATGGCAGCTCTTGCACTCCAGACAGAGTCCCCTCTCTTGGGAGGCTGGGAGAATACATTGGCAAAGAACCTATGGGCAATCTGAAGATTATCCTTCATGCTAGAAGCAAGATTACCATCTTTATTTTTCAACAGGGGGATGAATTCCCTGGACTTTTTCTTTCTCAACAAATCAAACATGTGTTTATTAGGTTTGTCCATTTTTCCTGCCCAAAATTCTCTAGAAGAGGCAAGGGCACCTCTAGCAAGGAGGTAGTCCACTTTCTTGACCTTAGCCTAAAGATCCAGAATTTTGGATCTTTTGGAGTCCACATCAAGGCTAGAGTTTTCAATAAGATTAATCTCCTGTATAATCATCATCCTCCTCTTGTTTCTGATATCTTTGGCTTTAAGTTTATAATACTTAATCAAATTCTGGATATCCTTAACAGTCCTCTCCCAAGCCACAAACGAAGACAAGTCCTTATTAAAATGCATTTTAATAATATCAAAAATTTTCTCCTTAACCACAGGGATTTGGAACAACGAAGAATCCAAGTGGGGCCAACCAGACCTGTAACTGGGATTATTAAAAAACAGTTTAATAATCAGGGGCGAGTGGTCTGAAAGAGAAAAAGAGTGATCAACAGAGCAGCAGAAATTCCACAAATCATGACTCCTGCCAGCATGCATATAAAACCTGTCCAGTCTAGCAGACAAAAAGCAACTCTGATTTCTGTTATTCCAGGTGTGACCAGAGTTAATAGAAAGATCCACCAAGTTGTGCTTATTCAACAAATTATACCAGCAATGTTTTTCTCCACCAGAAATCACATTATCACAATTACCAGATCTGTCACCAATATTAGTGACCATATTAAAATCACCAGTCAACCAGATGTCCCCATTGATCTTAGAAATTTCTTCCCAACATCTGGATCTCTGTAAAGCTTGGTTAGCAGCATAAACACTTACAATAGTGACATTGAGAGGAATTCTACACTTAATAGCAATCCATTGGTTAGTAGGACTGATCATAACCTCCTCGATTAATTGAAACAAAGTATTAGCAATACCTATGGCCGCCCCTCCTTTGCCATTGAGTTCTGTATGAACCCAATGGAAGTTATTAGCAACAGTCTTCAAGTTCAACAAAAGAGGGGGACCACGAAGCTTTAATTCCTGTAAGCAGATAATGTCAGGCACAATAGAAATATCTTTGAGCCACTTATTTATCATTTTACCTCTGATCGGATCAGAGAGACCTTTAGTATTAAGGGAAATCAGTTTAAGACTATCCATGGAGAACAAAATTGAAAAGGACAAACCAAAAATACCCTGGACAGATAAGAACAACCTTACTTTTTAAGGTTCTTGCCTGGCTTCACAGCAGAAACAGAGGACCTTATGGTTTCTTTCCTCTTAGTATTATGCTTCTCTTTACCTTTGGGACTAGGGGAACTAACATTAGTCATACAAACATCTTCCTTGCTGGTACCTCCTGTAAAATCCTGATCAAAAGATAACTCATCAAACCTGTTAATTTGTTCAATAAACATATCTTCACATAAACTGTCTTTATCTTCAAGGGAAGCCTTCAGAGGGATGGGGTCCGACATAGGCCTGGGAGAAGAATCAGAAGCATTTAAACAAACATTATTATCACAACCTGAAGACTTGCTATCCTGTTTAATTTGCACCCCCTCAGACTCAATTCCCAAACCATGAAAATCAGTAGTGTTAAGATCTTCGAGAACCTGAAAGGGATTGCTAATACCTTTCACAAGAGTTTCAACTCTGCTACCCACATTAGGGTTTTTTTTTTCTGTTTGAAAGTAACTTTTTTGAATCCTTGCTCATCTTTGGATTGATCCGAGTTAGCGGGAACAGAGGAAGAGGGAGACTCTTCTCCATCTCCAGCCATTTTGCTCTGCTTTTTAGCTAAAAGGGGGCAATCCTTAATTAAGTGACCTTGATTGTAGCAATTAAAACAAGCATTAGGCAGATTTTTATAGACAATCTTTTGAACATGCAGTTTAAGACCCTCTGAATTCTTAATAACTATTTCAGTCTTAACCTTTTTAGAGATGTCAACCTCAATCAACATCTGAGGCTCCCATTTGGGATTGAACTCCTTTTTAGGTTTTTGCCCAAGGATTTTTCCGATTAGAGACCCAAGTTTTTCAAGCCAGGGATAAAACTCCACAGGGAAATCAGGGAAATCTACCCAAATGGGCACTTTAGTAGGTTCTTGGATTAAAGCCAGGGTACCATTTATAAAAAGACAGAGGGGTGTTTCTAATTATCCAGTGCCCCTCAGCAATAACTTTCAAAGCATAGATAAAAGTTATTAGGCAAATACTGAACATGCTTAGCAAAGAGCCCCTTACTTTCCCAGTTAGATCTCATCCAAGTTTTAAGGACATCCTGAGCTGGCCTAGGACCATGACAGTGAGCAATAACTCTGACGGTCTGAATGGTGAAAATGTTAGGTTAACTCCTGGCAGTGGTGTCGCTTCTCATGGGTTGATGGGAGCAAGATTTGAGGAGTACCTTGACGACTCTTCATCTCCTCCCTTTGTAGTAGAAGCAAGGTGACTAAGCACCCAGTTTGGATAAGGTGGCCACAAGGGTGACCATTCATCTTGATCTGGGGTGACCCCACCATCGGCAAGGTGCAAAGCACGGCGATCACCTCTCATGGCATATCAAGCATAAGGAAATAATATCTCTCATGGCAAATAGAACTTGGGGAGTCTCATAATAAGGAAAGCTCGATAAAGGCAACATGAGCAAGGCGACTTCATGGCATTTGCAATCCGAACTCAAGACATCCAAAGGACCTCATAAGTGTGGCAACTCGTACATAAATTTGGGCAACCTCTAGTGATTGCTCCAATCATCAAGGCGATGCCTCCCACACAATTTGACTCACAAACCATGGAAATTTATTCCTTTGCATCATCAAAGGCGAATCTCGAGGACAAGAAATAAACTAATTCCGAGAGACCACCCAAATGTGAGCATGCGACGGGAACAAGATAAATTTTGGGCTTTTTTATGATTGAATGGAGAGGAAAACATGATAGGAATAGCAAGTGGAGCCACCTCAAGGCCATGTGCATGTAAGGAACACACAAGAGAAGGTCTAAAAGTAGGTTGATGACTCGCTAGGAGTAAGTCCTGTCTAGAAGTAGCCACCTTGTGTAATTAACTGGTCACTTCATTCAGAGACATGCAATCCATCACAAAAGTTAATTTTGGCCCTCTTCAACGAGTCATCAAAATCCATAGATCCATGCATTTTAGATTCGTGGTGTCTAAACAAGCAATTGTTCGACACTCATTTGGGATATATCATTTAGATGAGTAGTATCACGTCTATCACTTGTCACTCGGTTTTGTGTATAAGATCCCCTTTAGACATCATAGAATTTTAGTTTTGATAAACAAAGAAATTCATGGCAAAGAGGATCCCCACGAAGGGGATGAAAAGACGGTTGACCGGGGATGACAAGATGTAATGCTAAGTAAATGCTTGAAGGTATTCTCCTATCTCTTTGACGTAGTCATAGTGGATTTGTATCTACAGCCTTCCGGATGTTAAAGTATTTCTTTCTTGCTTCTTCTGGTGACAAAGGTAGTTTCAATTCCCCCCCCCCACCCCCCCCCCCCCCCCCTCCCCCTTTTTTGCTGGCATAGGAAAACAAGTTTGAATATCACATTGGGCATTACATTTAAGGTTACCATATTAGGTATCTAAAACATTGTTCTTGTTTTTGTTAATGAATCAAAAGACTTCTCCAGAAACTTGGTCCCCTTCCTGAGCTCCTTTGGTCTCTTCAAGTAGTTGCTTGCTAAGTGTCCTGTCTTGCCACATGAAGGTACATTTCATCTTGCTTACACAATCTTGGGCAACATGATTTGTCTATCCACATATGTTATACCTTTTTATTGTCACTAGAAGCATATCCATAGGGCGATCTGGTTTTTCAATCCTTTATCCATAGGGCGATCTGGTTTTTCAATCCTTTTCTCTTCTTGTTACAAAGAGTTTATGACATTTTCTAGGGTTGGATTAGGATTCACCATACTAGGTCAGTAGGGGGTTAGCTTGTTTTGAAATTTGTTGAAAAAATGATTGACCATATTAAGAAAGCATTGCTTTGTCCACCTTGAATATTGTCACGAAGCATATTAGATTGGCAGTAATCGTGCATCGTTCGAATTCTCGATGCCTTCGGAGAAAGATGACTCTGGTGCGCTATGTACATCGTTCTTTGGATTTCCATTTTCCTCCCGATTTTCTTCTGTCGCCGTGATTTCTATTCTAGCTTAAATGAGGTAGTAGAATGTTTTGGTTTATCCTCCACCGATTTCGTGGTGTTCGGCCCAAGGTCACGCTCATGAAGGTTACTACTGATGTAAAACTTTCCATTAAGAGCTTTCGACATGGTAATGATGTCATCTCGCACTATGAAGAAGAGAACAAGTATAGATTTTAAAGGCTCGCATTCGTCTGAGACAAAGGAGAATGGTAGACGTCACGGGTAGAAGCGCTAGGTGGGAGTACAGAACAAGTTTTAAGTGGCGATCTATGCGACTCGATATGGTCTCCTGTCGCCTACATAGCTACTGCACTATTCACTAAAACAACGTGCAGTGTGGGTGTCCACACTATTCTTTGCGCTTCTCACTTTCTTTGGGAGCTGCTTTAGGCAGCAACATCACGCCCTTCTCACTTTCTTTGGGAGCTGCTTTAGGGAGCAACATCACGCCCTCAATTTCTGATTGAGTAACTGCTCTGATACCACTTGTAGAAGAAAAGCGCAACAAACAAGCTATCATGGAAGACAAACTCAGAGAAGTGAAGAAAAATTATACACAGAGATAGAGCATAAAAGTCTGCCTTATTGATTAATCAAAAGGAATAGATATATATACAAGGACTTGTAGAATGACATTGAAGATAGTGCACATGGCCTTGACAAAAAGGAATCTGACATGAACGGACTCCTGACACAAACATGGTGACAAAGGTAGTTTCAATACACATTTGGGATAAATTATTAGTGAGACACACCTCTATGGGACGTTATAGGGGCTTATAGTCATGAGAAAATCCTTATTGTCTGCTTAGTGGCATGTAGCCCGTGAATAAATAATCAATGCATCGGAAAATACCTTCCATTAATGCAACGATGGGATCATCGTCCTTGCTTTGAGCAAAAGCATATTCAAGGTATGTCTCAACCAAAACATGTTATGCATATTTCGGGTGATGCCATCGTTTGCGTCTTGTTGTGCTCTTTCTAGAATGAGGAAAAGATTGAGGACAGGAGGACCCAAGTGCCTAGCTTGTGAGGAGGATCCACCATGAGAAGGGTAGAGGAACATCCAGGAGAGAAAGAATAATTCTTAAAGCAATGTTGTGATGCAAGGTGTTTTGTGGACTTGGCAATCGTAGTATCCTTTCCTGCTGGAAGTGATGCCGTGTTTGCATGAGATGCTCTATGCTATGTGACCAGTTCCATAATAAGCGGAACAAACCTCTTCCGTATTAAGAGGAACAAGTTTAGTTACTGTGACTTGGGCCTCTGTACTATACGAGGACACAAAGACTAATAGGAACAAGGTAAAGTTATAAGTAAGATCACTGCTTGTGTTAATTCCGGTAGATTTAAGCCCATGAGTAGGAGGTAGTAGAGTTGGATCTACCATTTTTTCTTGAGCTGCTCTGTAGTATTAGTTTCTTGCACAATGAGAGCCATGAATTAGCGTAACTGAGTAAGCTTAAAGTGTGTATGTGATACTGATAGACTGCAAATTCCTGTGTTTGCTCAAGCTGAATCCACACATCTCTCACAACCTTCAACAATAGGATTGATTATTCATTTTTTATTAAAAGGAAGTTAGGCAGAAGCTGAATCTTCTTTGGATGAATTAACTGAAAGAGAGATTTTACAACAGAATGCGCATAATACCCATGGGACCCCCTATATCCAACAAAGTAGGGCATACTACTCATTAGATCCTGCATATCCCATAAAACATGATTAGATTCTTCAAAGGTGACATTTGGGAACGATGCCTAAAATCAATTAGTTGAATCCACTAAAAGGGAACACACTGGTCTAGTGCTCATAACTTTGCTGCTCATAACTCAACCAAAGAGCCTAATGAGCATGAACAAAATTTTTAATGGGATCAATAATGTGGAGTAGCTATTTGACACTACGTGGAGGCATTAAAACTTGCGTTGAAGGACCAATCGTGGTGTATCACATGGCATACCTCGTTCACATAAGGATGGAGCCCCTCAACGATGAAATTTTCAATGCATGGAACATTCTCCTTACAAATGTACCTACCTCCTCCCTCGCCCCTATGTGGATTTCCATGGGATCCATTTCACGTGGTTAGTTCAGTAATAGTATGGATTAACATGCACAAAGTCCAATGTGAAATATTCACACTGGTGTACGAGACATTGACCCTTTGTGTTGGGTCAGATGGACTAGAGGTAGAGAAATATGATTCTATGCGACACTGGGTCAAGGCACATGTCCTTGTTTAGCATTTCTAGTGGTGATATAAAGACATTTATTGTCTATGTTAGTTCTCTCTTTGGTAAGGCCAACTCTAGAATCACCATAAATGGCCACTTGTCTAACCCCTTCAAACTTCATAAGTCCATTAGAGAATATTGCCCCTTGCTCCCCTCTTGTTTGCTATAGCTAGGGATGCTCTAGGATGGTTAGTTAAGGACTGTATGTGCAATAATCAAATTCATGGAATTGACATTTATGGTTCCCCTACCTAATTAGGCCTTCAAATGTTTGTTGTAGATACCAATATGTTTCTGAAAGCTGATGATAAATCTGTTGAAACATTTTTGGATTGTTTGTCAATTTTTTGTTTAGCTACTGGCTCTATGGTTAACCAAAAAAGAACTTCCTTCTATTTCCGTAATTACGTTGTGGATGATTGTATTACTAACAACAACTCTCAAATCATTCTTCAAGGTAATAGCCTTGAGCTTTCAGGTATACAGATGGGTTTTGGTGTGACTATGGATCAAGGATGGAATTGGGTCATAAACAATTTTAGAGGTAAGGGTTTTAAATGGATAGGCATGCAACAAAATCTTTCTCAGAGGATCTTTGTGTTGAATCCTTACTTATTGCATTCTGTTATGTATTATCTTTCCTATAAAAAGAAGATGAATATCTTGATTGCTTTGGGTAGAAGATTTTTATGGGGTGTAGAAGAAAATGGAGATAAAATTCCTAAAGTGATGTGGAAGACTTGTTGTATGAATAAAGAGGAAGGGGTTTTGGGTTTGCTCTACCCTACTAGAATGGATAACCTTATGGCTACTAAATGGATTAAACGTTGTGGTTGTGATCTAAGTTTCAAACTCACAAACCAAACAAAAATTACGAGTCATTGAACAAGGGACGCTGATTCATGCTGATATAGTGGAATCTGGTTATTTAACAGATGTGCACATAAACAAGATGGCTTGTCAAAGCCATTACTTCCAAGTTTACGGAGCAAAAAAAGTCTTTGAAACAAAAAAAAAATGATGGTATAAAGCTTTCGAAGAGGCTTGGGTGTTCTTATAGTGCTCGTGGTTTTGATGAGAGCAACCCAAGCTAGAATAAGAAAAGGATGTGCCGGCTCCCATATTCAAGAACGATCACACCATACGCTTGATAATAATTGGCATTGCGATATTTTTCTTTTGCATAGTTAGGTGTTGGGGTGGGCATTTTTCTAAGAAAAAGGCACTTCGGAAAAAGAAGTATCGACAATATACGGAAAGCGCTGCTCACTATTATCGACAGAAAGTTGGTGCATATACTTTGAGCTCAGCAGGAGAAAGAGAGAAGGGCATGTGGAATTGATAGTGGAGAACAGAGGCATATGCCAATTGGTCGCCATGGAGAGATCATCGGGAGGATGCAGTAGGAGGTTTATCAGAAGAAGGCTCTTGACCTTCAGGAGCTCACATGACGAAGGGATTTTAATTTGACAAGGCTAGTTCGAGGGAAAGGAGAGGCATTGCGGAATAGTTCCTCAGGAGAACAACGGTTCCTTGCTGAAATATAGAGAAGATAAGTGGAGAGACGAAAAAGAGAACCGTGGGATTCGTACTGTTGTTATGGATGCAGACATATCTTTAGACTGCGCTCCCAGCTTAATAGGGAGATTTGAGGGAGCATTGGATCACAGGCCAGGGCACAGAGGAATAGGAAAAACATAATCAAATAGTGAGAGTTATTGTTCTTGTGCCCTCTATCTGAAGCGGCCAAGGGAAGATACCAACAAAGGTTGCTATCACAGTGGAAAAGTACAAGGAGGGAAGGATGAAAAGAAGGAAGACAGACTCCAAATGAAAAAAAAGGGAGAATAGCAGCTACAGAATGATGGAACAAGAGAAAAGTCAAAGGAAATGGTGATTTGTGCCTGCTTCCATGGAGGCCACTTGATTCTTCTTTGGTCATTTATTAGAACCATGAAAAGGAAAGTTGAAGTTTGTAACGCATAAGAGAGGGAAGACATTCATTAATATGGGTGTCATCCTTCTGCTCTTAAAGAATTCAGATTCTAGTTCTTTGCACCTTTAGAATTTCTCTCTACCGCCTCTTCAGTGAAGAGGACCTTTGCTGACTGTAAACGTTGTGCATATTTGCGACATATGAAGAAATAGTTGTTTGAAACAATTCAGAGAGGAAAATCGAATGTTGCCAATGAAGAAAAACATTTGCTGAGGTTTCTGTCAAGAAATGTAGGAGCACATGTTGTGTTAAAGAGAAGCCGATGAACACTGACTACTCTACCTTATTGCTGGTTGAAAAATGCCAATGTATGCTGGTTAAAAGGAACAATGAGACGAGGTGCTTTCCAGCTGGTGTGCAGAATGTAGAAGTGAAGTGAAAGTTTAAAAAATATACATTATAATGATGCAGAACAATAAGATGGCTTTTGTGAGGAATCTCCATTGCTGCAAATTTATTCGAAAGTCTCTTCCTTCACTTCTAGATCAAGATTGGACTATGCATTTGAAGGCGAAGGTATGAAGCTAGTCTCAATGTTTCCTCTAGCTCTCAAAGCTTGATTTCACTATTGCACTGATTACATATATGTCTATTTCTGAAGACCTCTTCGTCTTAGTTCAATGTTTGCGTAAAGATCTAACATTATCTTTGCTTCTATTTTATGTTCTCGAAACAAATTAGAATTGATATAGCTCTAGATTGCGAATCAAATATACATCTTTTGACATGTTTCTTGTGGTGATAAACAGAAATCCATTGCTTCAGAAAATTGTGTAAATGGTTATGTAAATATATTGACCTCAAGAGTTTTCTAGCTTGTTGAGGGATTGGAACTGTTGTTTTATTTTTGTAAATACTTTCATTGCTTAAGCTATGAGATACTCAAACTGTTCTTTCTTAATGATCAATCTTTCTTTTCACATCTGAAAGGGATAGCAGAATTGACTCATACCGAAAGGAACTGATGCTTGCTTGAATTTTTGTCATCCTTATACATTTGGAAAAATCTTACGTTTTGTTAACAGAGGTTTCACATCTGAATTTATTTCCTCTCACACAAGAAAAAGTTACTTTTCCCTAATTTAAGGAAATGATTTTAACAACGTTAAAGAAAGAAGAAAAGTAATTTCAAAACACAGAGTTTCAAAGCAGAAATCTTTGATCAAGTATCCTTAGCATAGTTGACTGTGTATTGTTTTCAGAAATTTATGCGCTTTGTATTGAATCGATGAGAATTCGCAATTTTCTAAATGGCTTAAACATTGAGAACAGAAAATCAATTTTGTATGCAGTCTATATACTTTTCCTCAAACACTAAATACTTTTCCGCAAAAACTAATCATACATTTAGAACTTATGATGCATGATGAAAACAGCGAATTGAATTCATTGAAGTTCACGCTATTGGGATAATGTTGTTTATGAAAAGTTTTGTTTTTTTAATGAACTCATTGGGATCGAGTTAAGCCTTGTGACGGCTATATTACTTTGTGATGAATTTCATGAGTTAATGTTGTTGAATAAATCACAGGTTTGATACTATGTGCCAACAACTCTATGAGAAATTGATGTGATATATAAACAGATTTAGCATTCAAATATGAAACGGCAGATGTGATATATAAACAAATTTAGCATTCAAATATGAAACTCCATAGTTTGAATTGTTGGGTTATTCAAAATTTCTTGAACTTAAGAGTGATTCATGTGTTTATCGCAAAAGACGAACTTTGTCTTAAAGATAATTGGAGCACTTCTTAGGTAGACTCATAGTGATGAACGAATTTCTCTGAAAAATCAAAACTCCATAGATCTGTTTGAAGAATGAATCAATCTTTTCATGTGAACCATTGACTTGTGATTCCCCTTGATTGCAAGAAAGAATCCATATTTATGATGCTTTTAAAGTCCCATCATCCTCTAGAATATCTAGAAAAGCAAAATTCAAAGAGTCCGTAACTCTAGGGAGAAGAACTTCATGTACTCTTGCACCACTAATATGAGAACTTCACCTCTAAATTGTATCTCAAAAATCAAGGAATATCCCACTAAGAGTTTCAGTTTGAATGCCTTTATGAGTTGTAATAAATACCCGAAATGGAGGGAGTCCCTCCTCTCTTTATATTCCATTCCCAAACTTATCATGTTGTATTCTATATAGTGGTTGGTGGTGGAATGCCTTCTTTCCAAAATACTATTGATGTAACCATTCTCTGGTGCTGCACATGGGTTCCTGCCCTTTGCACATTGTACAGTCATGTACCTTACTTTAATCTAATTCCCTTGCTTCTCAAAAAAAAAACACACGCATGCATATTTTACATGAGTTTCACTAGAAAACGAGAAAGCGGCCTTACATCTCTATCATCAGAATTCTTAACAGTGGCAACATTAGTAGCCACGGTGTGGTCGGAGCATTGTTCTATACTTTCCCTTAAACACAAGAGATCCGTCTTCTTCAGAATCATTTGAATGGTTAACTTGCATGGCCCAGTTCAAGAAGTTCAATCTAAGTTTGACACACAGGCATCCAATGGGTGTTGCTTATAGGAATTTACACTAACCCTTTAATCGTCAACCATCATCTTTAGACATTCTACAATCTGACATTGTGCATAGCGCTTAAAGACAAACGTTTCGGAGCTTTTTGATGCTTTTCAAGATTTACAAAAATAAGAATTATAAGAAATATGAAAGCCTTTAATTAAGATATTAGGTAATGATGTGATTCTTAACACGCGACAAGTTCGATCAATATGTTTCATACATGACATACATCATGAACACACATAAAGTAAAGCCGAATAGGTGCTTGTATAAGGAAGTCATGGTTTGTACACATCTCCACAAGTTCCATCAAACATGAAAGCCTTGAATTAAGATGTCAGGTAATGATATGTGATTTCCAACACGCGACAAGTTAGATCAATATGTTTCGTACATGACATACATCATGAACATACATAAACTAAAGACGAATAGCTGCTTGTATAAGGAAGACATGGCTTGTACACATCTCCACAACCAATGTCTATATAGAATGTGCACGCCAATCACATAGCCTCACTCAAGAAATATTGGATCTACAGCATAGAGCATCACCGAAATGACATTCAAATTTTCTTGCACGAAAAGAACCATGAGTTCGCTAAAAGTTGCTCTTATGTAGAAACTTATTCACTAGAGAATTTCGACAAGTGTTAAAGAAAATAAAATTTTTGAGCACTATCCTTTGTGCGAGGGATGTCATAATATAAGACAAGACCTCGGACGCCTTTTCTTTTCATGCCAAGGAGGAATTTAGTTTGGCAAGCTTTGAAGAGAATTTTACTCCTCTATAACATTTCGTAACAAGCCTTACTTGGAGAAGCGATGAGCTGCTCAATGATACTTTCAAATGCCAATAAGGAAGATTCGTAACAAGCCTTACTTGGAGAAGCAATGAATTGCTCAATGATATTTTCAAATGCCAATAGGGAAGATGCTCCTTCGAAAATATCGAAAGAAAGATGTGTGGACAACTTTGACAACCCCCAGAAGAATGGTTTATTGTCAAGAACTTTAGTCTTTAATGAGAAATAATCATCTACTTTGAGAAGTCCCCTCTATTTAGACGTTATAGCGTTTTGTTTTGGTGGAAACAAAAATTCATGGCCAATTAGCTGCGCATGAACGGGATGAAAAGATGGTCAAACGTTTGTGTAACGCTAAGTAGACGCTTCTAAGTGTTTTTCTATCTCTTTGACCCAATCATAGTAGACTTGTACCAATAGTTTTTGGTTGTTAAAGTATTTTTGCATGCCCCTCTTTTGTAGGATATGGAGGATCCCATGAGCACTATAGCTCATCCTCTCGTATAGTTGTTCTTTCAATTAATTTGTTCACTGGAGAATAGGTTGTGGTCAAACTTCCTTTTATAAAAGAATTGTTAGGAAAAAGAACTTCAGCTCGCAAGTTTTCACTAGAGGCATCCCTTACACTAAAAAATTTAAGGCTATTTCAGTATCAGAAAACGGCATGAAAGGTGTATCTTAAAAACTAGGTACATTGCTGGAGGAATATGGCCTAGACGGTAGTGGCAGAGTAATAGGTTGTATGTTTGAGAGAATCATCTTTCGAAGCGCTTAAAAGAAAACATTTTGGAGGTTTTGGATGCTTCTCAGCATTTAAAAAAGAATAATAGAGGAAAGTCGATTGAAGCTTAATCTCATGGGCTTGAATATACAGAAAAAACAACTATACAAATGAAGTATATAATACCAAATGAAGTGCATAGTACCCATGGAAGCTTCCATATCCCATAAAAAGGAGTAAGACTAACAAAACATAAAAAAGAAAGTCTCTTAAAAAAGAAAGTCTCTTGAAGGGGATCTAGTTTCAATGACATGAAAGCATTACAAAAATAGAGTAATCATGTCGACCCAAGCATACCCACAGACATTAAACACAGAAATCTTGATCTCAAAAGGTGGGTGCCAAAACAACTTTCCTATGAACATGGACTGCTTTTAAATAATTTAAGAAAACATGAAGGATTTGAATTAAGATCTCACGTAATGATATGCAATTTGTAAAAAGAGATAGGCTCCATCAATATGTTTCGTTCATGGATACATCGTGAATGTACATAAACTCCAGCGAAATAAATATCTGTATCGGGAAGGTATGGTTGGTACACATCTCGACAACCATGGTTTATGTATAGTGCGCACACCGATCACGCAAGCACTAAAGAAATATTGGATCTACAACGTAGAGCATCCCCGAAACAACATCCAAAGATGAAAGTTCGAGTAGCTTTTCACATGAATTCAGTAGAACTCTCAAAATGACAAGAAAAGGGACAAACTAAAAGGTAAATGTAAAACGAATCTGGGTTGAACTTTAATGTCCCTACACTTGAATATATTGAAAGAACAATATTACAAGTGAAAAACATAGTACTCCTGGGACCTCATGCATCCCACAAAACAAGAGTTAGAGTCTCGAAACATCACAAGAACAGATGGTCTAAACATATATGATTTCAATGACCCGAACACGCTACAGGAGTAGACTGATCACACTATCCCAAACATGTTGAGAAACCCATAGGGATTAAAGAGACAACCTCCCCTTGAAGAGGTGAGTATCAGAGATTAAAGAGACAACCTCCACTTGAAGAGGTGAGTACCCGAATAACTTTCCTATGACGCTTGGAGTGCTTTCTAAAAATGATTAACAACATGAAAGCTTTGAATTTAGATGTCATGAACTGATATTTCTATTGTGAGAAGCTAAAGGCTCGATCAGTATATTTCGTACATGATATCTGTCATTAAGGTACATAAAATTGAGCCGATTTAGTGCTTGTATAGGGAAGGTATGGCTGGTACACATCTCGAGAGGCAAAGGTATATGTAGAATGCACGCACCGATCATGCAGCACCCACTCAAGATATATTGATTTATAACATGGAGCATCCTCGCAATGAGGTCCAAAGATCGAAAATTGAGTTGCTTTCTGCATGAACTCAGCAGAAGCATAGGCAAAGATCCCGCAGCTTCTTATTCCATGCTATGACTTCAATACCTACAGAACGAGTGCATATATTATGAACTCACCCACATGGTCGGTCTTACACTCCTTCGTATGTTATTGTAGAGGAGGTACTGGGATATCTACTTTTAGCAGGAGCATGCACCATGCACTTCCAGTACTTCGCCTACTCAAGGCAGGTTCTCCTTAGGGAAATATACCTGTTAACACTTCTGTGAGTAGGCAGATAACAATAATTGCACAATATTGTAAATACTGAGAAAGAAGATTACTAAGAAATGACAATAGTAAAGGTTGAAACCACTCCTTAGTTCGAAGAGGTGATTACAATGTAAGCTAAAGGGATGCTCTAAAAGTTGATAGTCTAGGCTAATGTGACATTCCATATTAGAATCAATATAAGAGATCCATCCAGTACGTACAATGAACACAACGAGATGCAGGCCGGTACTCCTCAACACAAAGTATGAAGACTTGCTCTAAGGGGAAAGCATAAAAATACCACTATCTCACACTCAATGACAAAAGCAAGCCACTTTCTTCGCACTATGGTGATGTTAGCCCTCCATTGGGAAGCCCATGCTCTGTATCTTCACCACAGAGTGACTTCCTATAGTAGGCTTGTAGCCATAGAGTGCAAAGAGAGGACCACCAAGAGATGCCGGAGATAAGCCTTGTATGTATATCTCTGAGTGTCCCCAATGAGTACAAGTCCATTGCTTTTATAGGCTCTAATAGGCCAAGAGGGCCTTGCCGATTCCTCACGTCCACTGAATATGTGCTGATTGATTGTCCCAAAATTGCAAGGGTAGGCCACCAGTCTTGAATTGGATCCTCAAAAATAGGGAGTCATCACGAATAGTTAGTGGCAACGATCATTTATCCACTTACACTTTTACCCCTTACACTTTTACTATCACTTTTGCATGCAAACTGAGATCCTCATTATGTGTCGCCCGATATGGAAATGACCCTCAGAAGCACATCTTTCACATAATGCACATAACTCTTGTAGTAGTTTTTTATCCTTACATGGTGTATGGTGTGGGTGTAGAGATGGAGGGACGGTGGGATGGAGGGTCGATTCTCCCCCACCAATCAAAGAGCCCAATGAATTCCCTGAAGAAATGCAGTAAGACGCCTACAATTGAAGATGTCAAATATCTTTTGTTAAAGCAATGAGTAAGAATGTAGTCAAATTCTCCAAGGCTTTTGGTGTTCCAATCTGGGTGAGTTGTAGTCTTCATGCAACTTGCAAGTTGAAGTGTACGATTATGTAATATTGAGGGTGCCACATGCCACACCACAATCACCGGATGCTAATATTGCTAAGGAGGTTGAGTAACAAAGAGTCCTTGAGAGGGGCATTCAAGAAAGAGAGTCCTTGAGAGCATTCAACAAGGATAGTTGAGAGGGTCGGAAACGCTAGGAAGTAGCATCAAATAATGCATACCCGTGTAGACGTACAATGCAACACAAAGATTAGAGAGAGAGAGAGAG